>JAKOGI010000030.1:1835000-1908824 GCA_029747015.1 Carnegiea gigantea | reverse complement strand
ATATATATATATATATATACACATATATATATATATATATACATATATATTGACGGATCGTGAGACTGAGACTTTATAGCTAATCGATTCCTTTCGAAATTCAAACCCATCTAAAATCTTCCCCCCTAAGCATGTGTAGGTAACTTCAAATCCTCTGCTGTCTCGTCGACCCGATGATTCGTTCAAACAAAATTTCATGCTTCGTGCTTCGCACCCCTCGCATTTTCGGTTGATTCTTCCCAACTTCGAGAGTGAGATTGATCCGGCTAACCAAGCAACGGCGGTAGCGTAAAGGGTGCGATAGTAATAGGAGAGAGACTAATAAAAGTCTTTCTGGGTTATGCCATAAGCATTACGCTCCTTGATCGCTTACAGCCATATATATATATATATATATATATATATATGAATGAGAATGAGTGTGATTGTGCACTTCAATGTTGACGAAGGTGGCGTAGCTATGATTCATGGGCATGTAGCCGTCAGAGGTTAAGGGTCCACATATTGGTAAATTAGCCAATACAGTAATAGGTCGGGTATGGACCAAATTCACCTGAATTCAGATCCATTTGTGTTTTTTTAAACTTACGCACTTTAAATCTATGTTGGCTGAATCCAGCTGCAAATTCTGTGGGTTCAATACTTCAATTTATTCATGGGTTCTTAATGGATCCCATCTATTTTTCAAATTAAAAATTTTTTGTAAAATTTTTTTATTTTTATCATATCCCAATATAAAGTTCTCCGTTATGATGACGAAGAGTTGGATTTAAACAATATGATGTTTGATATAAAAATAACGCTCTCTTTCAAGTGAGAGATTTGGATTGAGTGGGTTTGAGAAAACGAGAGATGTGATTAAGCGAGTGATATGATAAAAGTAGAGAGAAATTGAGGATGAGGGACAGTGACCAAGTAATAGTGCAATGCAAGGTAGTTAAACTTAGAAGATTTTAGTTTCTTAAACTTACCGTTTAGTCAAATTCACATTTGAAAAGATTTTAAAAATATGAACACGTCTTAAATGAAATGTTGTTGCAGTTGCTGTTATTGTATTAACTGGTCTTAAATGAGTCTTGAGTTGACCTGCTTAAGACCCATAAGGTCCCAGTTAATTGGACCAAATCCTTTAATTTGGACATATCTAGTGGGTTTGGATCGGGTTTTGGACTCACTGTTAGCCCTATCAATGCGAGCTCCTCTTCTTTAAAAAAGGGGGAAAAAAAATTCGGGAACCAATTTCACCAAAATATCATTTCATTTTGCTGTTTCTGTCTATATTTTTTAATCTCATATTAAAGACTGGACTAATACATTAAAAGCATTGAAAACAATTGAAAACCTATCTAACAGGAAGATAAAATTATTCTTAATTAACTTTTAGACTAAGACATTGTCAAAAAATCAAAATTTAATTCAAAATGGTATGGGGTGAAAATACGTACCTTGTTCTGTAGAAAAATATGGTGACAACAAAGATGACAATTTGCCATGGTTATTTATTTATGTTGTTTGAAGGATGCACGTGATTATTCTGATTTCTAGTTAACTTCCATCGATATAAATTTCACTGGTCATTGCTCCATTGTGATTGGCCCTAACTCCCCACATAATTCTTGTACTGTAGGTCATTAAAACCCGTGACCCTGCATTCCGCTTTAGTCACTCACATATCAGGAGTGGTTTGACAGACAACCAGAGACACAGGGAGAGTGTAGATGTCTGAAGTTGTATTGTCCAACATGGCAGAGACATCGTCTAGAATCTGGGATCAAGAGCACTCGCTGAGATTGCATTGGCATCGGGATGGATTGAAAAGCTTAAGAACACTGTCGGAACCATGCAAGGCGTTCTTCGGATGCTGAGCTAAAGTCTTGCAAATGACTTGTTGGACGAGCTAATTGGCTGGGGTCACAGAAGGACCGGAAGTCATGGGTGGAATCAGATTTGTTAACAAGGTACAATTGCCTTGAGTCGCACGGTAGGGAAAATACGTTGCACTGTTGCGGCTCCCCACTGCTGACTCACAACTTCGGCCTAGTGTCTTCGCCATATGGGTATCTGCTTTTGACATGTTAAACATCTTTATATTGATTTTTGAACAATTTTTTGACTAGTTAATAGGTTCTCAGGACACCATGTATACTATGTCTATCAGCAACTGGTAATATCGCATGATTGCAGCTTAATTCATAGAACACATTGTACTCACGCAAGTGTGTACTCCCAAGGGCAATGTGTCCCCCTCCCCCAGTGCAAGGTGATTGATCCCTTTAATCTATTTTATTGATATGTATTTACGTGCATCTTGAAGTACATGCTCCATGAAATATACGACCGGAATTGAGTCAAGATGTTTATGTCTCACACATGTTTTGATGAGAGTATCTTATCCTTGGCAAGTTCTATTACTAGTTGGAGAAAAACAGAAAATATATAGTCGTTTCGATATAAAAGGATTTAATCTAAGCAGACAATTGTTATTACCATTTGCCAAGTATTGAAATGTTAATTATTAAAGGAACTTTGACAGAATGAGCACACAACCCATGATCAATACATATTTAGCTATATATAAAGATTAAGATAATACAACACGAGGGTAAATAAAGTGAAAAAGCAATTCCACTGTCAAAGAAAAGCTGGTTCATGTCCACAAAACCTCAACTTATCTCCATTGTTAATTGTCCATGAAGCCAAGGATCCACATAATTTATGATAATTCTGCCAATCGGATTCAATCACTGTATCAAATTCACAATTATTAACCTCCTCTCCATTGTGATGGACAGTTGCTTTTGTAGTGGCATGGCTGAATTGTTTGTTTACCAACCACTTGTTCCTGTGTAATGATGATGATGGTGATAACAGTCCCTACTAACCTGTAACTTTAAAGCTGGAATTTCACAAGTATCATTATGACGTTCACTTTTGGACTGCTATATATATTTCTAATGAGTCCTTGCTCTTTCCTCCATAAGTCCATCTTAATCACTCTACATCTGCCCCCATGCACACAGAGAGAGAGAGAGAGAGAGAGAGAATGGTTGATGATGTATTATTCTACATTGTAGAGTCTATCCTCACCAATCTAGGATCAAAGCCACTCCACGAGATTGGAGCAGCGTGGGGCTTCAAGGCTCGCCTTGAAAGGCTCCAGGACACTATTAAAATCATCAAAGATGTGCTCTTGGATGCTAAGGAGAAGCAATTGGAGAGCCGTGCTGTTCGTCAGTGGCTTGAGAGGCTTAGAGGTGTTGTCTATGCTGCTGATGACTTGTTTGATGAATTTGCTAGTGTGGCATCGCAGTAGAAGGCCATGCATGGAAACAAGGTGACTAAGGAGGTAAAAATTTTCTTCTCTCGTTCCAATCAGATTAAAGTTGCCTTGTCTATTTCCCACAAGATTAAGAAAATCAGGGAAAAGTTAGATAAAATAGACCAAGATGGTAAACAATTTGCCTCTGCGATATGCCCTTACGAGGAACAAAGGGTGGTCCATAGGGAGGGGACATAGATGACGAAGAAATTGTTGGTAGAGATCATGATAAGAAGGCTATCTTGGATATACTTGATCAATACAAAGACCAGCGTGCCTGTGTTGTGCTGTCCCTATTGTGGGCATTGGAGGTATGGGCAAGACCACATTAGCTTAAGTTGTCTACAAGGAAATCAATAAACATTTTGATCTAAAATTGTGGGTTTGCGTGGGTGAGAACTTTGATCTAAAAGATATAGTTAATGTTGGGTTTTATGGCCTAAAATCTCGAGTATCGGCACGGGGAGCCTATGCTGCACAGACACGGGCGTGCCAAGACGAAGAGCCGAAGACGGAGCAAACAGCAAAGTGGCACGGGGTACCGGCCGTGCCACGTGGCACGAGCGTGCCCCGGCCAATTTTTTACCGCCTTGTTTTGGCGGCTAGGGTTTGGCGTTGAGGGTGTTTTTTCTGCGGCGGCTAGGGTTTTTTCAAGGAGGGAGAAACCCTACTTTTCAGGCCCTATAAAAGAAGGGTCAGGCCTAGGTTCTAAAATACTCCAGATCTCCAGTACTCATACATACATTGAGAGGTAGAAGTACTTTGTGAGAGATTACAATAGAGAGGTTGTAATTCTGCTCTTAGATCAAATCGCTATGGTGATTGTGATCGTGTTGTATTCTTCCTGCTCATAGTGAATTGTTCTGGTGCTATCGCCGTCCGTGATTTTTCCCACATTGGGTTTTCCACGTTAAATCTCTTGTCTTCTTATTTCTGTTTTCTGTTATTCACTTGAATTCTGAATCTCTAACTCATCCTATCGCTTCTGCTATACTGTTACTCTGATATTATTCCTAACAAGTGGTATCAGAGCTTTGGTTATAGGATGTCTTCTATCATGAAGGTAGATATTCAGAAATTCGATGGGGAGATTAGTTTTAATCTCTGGAAGGTGCAGATGAGAGCAGTTCTCATTCAGCACGGGTTGTGGAAGGTTCTGAAGGGACCTCACGTAAAACCTGAGAAGATGACAGAAGAACAGTGGGCTGAAGAACAGAAGAAGAGACGTGGGTCGTTGACGGAGGACGAATGGGAGGAACTGGAGCTGAAAGCGGTTTCAGCCATACAGTTGTGCTTGGCACCACATGTCCTGCGAGAGGTGCTTGATAAGACAACTGCGGTGGATCTTTGGGCTCGGCTGGAGGAACTCTACATGACGAAGAGTCTCGCCAACAAGATCCGTTTGAAGGAAAGGTTGTATACCTTTCGTATGGCTGAAGGTACCCCTGTCCAAAAGCATTTGAATGAGTTTAACTCTATTCTTGTTGACTTGGAGAGTCTAGATGTGAAAGTTGAGGATGAGGATAAGGCTATTTTGCTTGTTGTGTCGTTACCCCCTTCTTATAAACACTTTAAGGAGATTATGCTATATAGTAATTCTAATACTATATCGTTTGAAGATGTTAAGTCAAACCTGTTGTCTAAGGAGAAGTTTGATCTTGACATTCATGCTGATTCTGCTGAGCGATTAGCAGTAAGGGGTACAACAACTGAAAAGGGGAACGGTAATAGGAGTAAGAACCGTTCTAAGTCTAAAAATCTTCATGCTGGTAAGACCTGCAATTACTGTGATAAATTGGGTCATATTGTTGCTAACTGCTGGAAACTGCAAAAGAAGAAGGAGAAAGAAGAAGATAATCCTCAGGAGCCTGCTAAAACTTCGTTTGCTGAATCTGATTCTGATGGTGACGTTCTGTTTGCTACCTCCACTAAAGGGGGGAGCGATTCTGATTGGATTCTTGATTCTGGGTGTACTTATCATATGTGTCCTCACAAGGATTGGTTTTCAACATATGATCCAGTTGACTCAACTGTTGTTCACATGGGCAATAATGCCCAATGTAATGTAACTGGAATCGGTACTATTAAAATCAAGACCCATGATGGTGTTGTCAGGACTTTATCGAATGTTCGTCATGTTCCTGACCTGAAGGGTAACCTCATCTCGTTGGGCACCCTTGAATCCAAAGGGTGCAAATATTCAGCTGAAGGTGGAGTTTTGAAGGTCTCAAAGGGCAGTAGGATTCTACTGAAGGGTTTGAGGCAAGGAGGCCTCTATATCTTGCAGACATCTACTGTGGCAGGATATATGAAGGAAAGTTCATATAAATCATCTCCTAGAGCTAAGTTCAAGCATTGCTTGGACTTAGTAGGCGTCCACAGCACTGAGGGCCCTGCGGGGCATAGCCCCATAGGGGGCATCACCCTTTGGGGTGAGACGACGGCGACGGAAAGTTGAAGATTGGAGATTTTGGTCCAAGGTGGAGATTGTTGGGTTTTATGGCCTAAAATCTCGAGTATCGGCACGGGGAGCCCATGCTGCACAGACACGGGCGTGCCAAGACGAAAAGCCGAAGACGAAGCAAACAGCAAAGTGGCACGGTCGTGCCATGTGGCACGGTGGGGCCGTGCCAATTTTTTACCGCCTTGTTTTGGTGGCTAGGGTTTGGCGTTGAGGGTGTTTTCTCTGCGGCGGCTAGGGTTTTTTCAAGGGGGGGAAACCCTACTTTTCAGGCCCTATAAAAGAAGGGTCAGGCCTAGGTTCTAAAATACTCCAGACTCCAGTACTCATAATACATTGAGAGGTAGAAGTACTTTGTGAGAGATTACAATAGAGAGGTTGTAATTCTGCTCTTAGATCAAATCACTGTGGTGATTGTGATCGTGTTGTATTCTTCCTGCTCATAGTGAATTGTTCTGGTGCTGTCGCCGTCCGTGGTTTTTCCCACATTGGGTTTTCCACGTTAAATCTCTTGTCTTCTTATTTCTGTTTTCTGTTATTCACTTGAATTCTGAATCTCTAACTCATCCTATCGCTTCCGCTATTATTGTTGCTCTAATATTATTCCTAACAGTTAAAAAGAGTGATCATGTCGGCGACTAACAAGGAGCGTCAAAATCTACAATTAGACCAGCTGCAAAAGCAATTGGATTCTCAAATCAATGGTAAGAAATATTTGCTTGTTATTGATGATGTATGGGATTATGAAGTAGAGAAATGGCATAAATTGAGTTCTTTGCTGAAGGTTGGTAAGGAGGGAAGTAAGATTATGGTGACTACAAGGTTAATGCAGGCAGCAGAAATTGTAGCCACTATTCCTAGTCCTTATGCCTTGAAAGGCTCATCGGAGGAGTCGTCTTTTGCTTTATTTTCAAAGATAGCTTTTGCAGCTGGACAAGAACACAAGGATCTAGAAGCTATATATATATATATATATATATATATATATATATATATATATATATATATATATCTATATATATATATATATATATATATATATATATATATATATATATATATATATATATATATATATATATATATGGGAGAGAATTGTTAAAAAGTGCGCAAATGTTCCATTGGCTGTAAGAAGTTTGGGGAGTCTCTTACGTGGTAAGGATAAACGCACATGGTTGAATTTGAAAGACAAAAGTCTTGCGGAAATACCTGAGAATGAAAATCACATCATGGACATTCTAAAAGTTAGCTAATATCATCTAAGCTCCCCATTGAAGAATTGTTTTGCTTATTGTGCGCTGTTTCCCAAGGACTACGAATTGCAGAAAGAAACACTGATCAATCTTTGGATGGCTCAAGGCTTTCTCATTCCATCATATGAAAGTTAGAGTCTAGAAGATGTTGGTGAAGAATATTTTCTGACTTCGTTGCAAAGGTGCTTTTCCAAGATATAGCAAGAGATGAATGGGGGGACATCAAAAGTTGCAAAATGCATGACTTGTTGAACGATGTGGCCCTTTTAGTTGTTGGAATAGAGTGTAAGGTGGCAAATTTCGAAGAAGTGGACTTTGATAATAGAATCCACCACTTGTCTTTTGGTTATAATTTGAATTCTTCCTGGAAGATCCCAGGTTTGCTGAATTTGAAATGTCTGCGGACATTTCTTTTGCCAGTGCAAGAGGAAGACGAACCAAGTTTTAATGAATCTATATGTCATCGGTTATTTTCAAGCTATAAACGCTTGCAAGCATTGGATCTACACAATCTTGGAGTTACCTCAACTTTGCCAAGCTCAATCAGGAAGCTCATTCACTTGAGATACCTCAACTTGTCTGGGACACACATTGATGCACTTCCGGATTCAGTCACAGCACTTCAAAATTTGCAGACATTGGAGCTCAATAAATGTTGCAACCTTGAAAGACTGCCCACCAATATTGGAAGACTTACCAATCTCAGGAGCCTTAATGTTGATGAATGCCCCCTCTTAACTCATATGCCTTCCGGAATGGGAGCATTGATTTCTCTGCATAGCCTGCCTTTCCTACTGGTGGGCTATAAAAACCCTCCAGCTGCTAGATGCAAAACCTCTACCGCTCAATTGTGTGATTTGAAGAACCTTAATCAGCTGAAAGGTTCCTTGAAGCTTGTTATTCATGGAGTGTTAAAAGACCCTGCCTCTGATGGAAAGGAGGCGAGGCTGAGTAGCAAAGATGGGCTGGTGGAGTTCCACATTGAAGGAAATGATGAGCTGCTGTATAAAGAAGTCAGTGGCATCAAGCATGATGGAGCTGTTTTGGAGGGACTGAAACCACATTCTAATCTAAAGAAGTTGGAGATTTCTTGGTATAGGGGTGAGAAGCTACCGAGTTGGGCAGTGATGGATAACTTACGTATTAATCTCCCAAATCTTGTAGAGATTTTACTCTTGGGTTGTGGAAGATGCCAGCAAGTCCCATCATCTAGCCAATTACATTTCCTCAAATGCCTTAGTCTTGCACGTTTGGAAAGTGTGGAGTACGTGGAGAATGATCCATGTGAGTTATTGAAATCACAAGAGGAAATATTCTTCCCATCACTTCAGGAACTGACACTCGTACATATGAATAATTTGAAAGGATGGTGGAAAGAAGCTGGAGAACTAATCGCTGATGATACGAAAATCTCATCAGTTGGATTAGCCAATTTTCAGCACCTATTCAGGAAGTCATTTCCAAATTTATCTCGATTGTGTATATTAGGTTGTCCTAACCTGAATTCCATGCCATGTTGTCCCATGGTTGAGGATTTGATGTTGTTGGGTGTCAGTGGGACCCTCTTAGTGTCAATGGCAGCAAACTCTGCTGCTAGTACTGACATGCCATTTGGATTCTTTTCAAAGCTGAAAGCTTTGCGCATCAGCAACGTGGGAGACCTGATTTCCCTTCCAGAAGAGTGTCTTTCTCATATTTCTTCCCTAGATATACAGGATCCTAAGCTTATGAATACTTCTAGACTTGAGGAAGTCTTCACTATTTCAAAATCTCTTCTCAGTTTAGAATTGACTCACTGCCATAATTTGAGATCTCTTTCTGGAGGCTTGGAACATCTGACTGCACTGGAGAACCTGGTCATTTGGAACTGGAAAGAGCTTGATATTTCATCAAGCGAAGACATAGATGATGGCATGCCATGGAAAGCCTTGAAGAGCCTTCGCTCTTTGCGATTTCATGTTGTTCCTAAACTTGTGGCTCTTCCTAGCGGACTTCAACATCTAATGAAGCTCCAGTCTCTATTTTTAACATGCAACGATAATTTGGAGACACCACCTGGATGGATAAGCTGTGTTAGAATGCCTTGAATCTGTTTTTAGCCCCCTTTCGCAGACCTAGCACGGTGGACGTAGCTAACACATTGTTAGTGAACCACGTTAAAATCTGTGTGTTTGTCAATTTGTTCATACTTTCTCGCATCCGTTATAACAAGCTGTTTCCCGTCTCTTGAACATATAGAACTTTGTTATTGTCCCAAGTTGACTTCTCTACCAGATGGGTTTCACAAGCTGATCAACTTAATTCAGCTTGGAATGTATCATTGTGAAGGGTTGACAAATAGATGTCAAGGCCCAACTGGTGAAGATTGGCCCAAGATTCAACACATCCCATATGTAACTGTTGAACCTAGAGTGTGGGGTTGATGATCTCTTGCACTAACAGACTGCTTAGAGTAACCCCAGGTGGATGGTGTTTTTTTGTCTCTTAATTCTCCACAGGTTTCCACTGAAGAATATGTTTTTCCTCCCCCCCCCCCCCCCCCCTTCTACACATTGTGTGCTCCGTTTGGGAGACGTAAAGGCAAAGACGCTAGCAGCAAGCTGGTGTTCACAATATTTTTCATTCTGGAATAACATGCATGACTAATTTCAACAGTTTGAATTTTTTGCCCCATCCCATGCGATTCTAATGACTCCAAATTTTGTGATTGGTGAATAATCATTTTGTATGTATGATGCTTTGTTCAGCCCATCATCGAATATAGTTAACCTTCTGCCTTGCTGTTTGTTTTTAGTTTCTCTTCATCTTGACCAACGTAAGCTTCTCTGCTTCCAATGTTTATTTCTGATTATTTCTGGGAACTTCTCACCTGAAACAGAATGTCTGTGTAGCATCCCTTACATGGTGAAATCTTTAGTAAGGAGTTACATCTTTGATGAATTCTCAAGAACTGAATTTGCAATTCTAGTGAATTTTCATACTTGAAGGTCTCAGTATAAGTTTACTCTCTTTTTCTAGGAAATTCAAATCAAATCCATTTACGAAGATAGCATTTGCTCTTGGACAAGAAGATAAGGATCTGGAACTCCTAAGCATTGGGGAAAAAATTGTAGAAAAATTATGCTAATGTTCTATACGAACTTTAGGAAGTCTATTACATGGCAAGGAAAAGCATGTGTAGTTGAATTTGAAAGAGAGGGGCCTTGGAGAGATTACCTGAGAATGGAAATCATGTTATGGCTATTCTGGAAGTTAGCTACCATCACCTGAAGTCCCCATTAAAGAATTGCTTTGCTTGTTGTTCGCTATTTCCTGAGGACTACACCTTCAACAAAGGAACATTGATCAGTCTCTGGATGGCTCATGGTTTTGTTATTCCAGTACATGAAAGTCACCGCATCGAGATGCTGGCAAAGAGTATTTTCTAACATTGTTGCAGAGGCACTTGTTTCAAGATGTAATACGAGCTTTGATGATGGTGGATCTTGTCAGCAACTGTAGCTTGTTCAATAAGGGTTTCTAGTTCTCCCTCTTTGCTTTTGGATGTTTTCATATCAAAATGAAGTTTATATGTTGATCGCCAAAGGTGTTTCAACCCCTGAAACCCAAGTGTGTAGAGTGTAGACTGAAGAAGGCTTGATATGGTCTAAAACAAGAAGCTTCGCCACAATGGTTTCAGAGGCTTTCTGAAGCACTGAAACTGCAAGGATATGTCCATGTCCTACTTATTGATCTGATCTTATTGGGATTCAACATCTCGAACATTGTCTAGACTTAAATGTTGCTTTTACCATTGAGGATATGGCTGCACTGCCTCATTTCCTTGCAAGGCAGTTTCTTACACACCTTAAGGCATTGTTACACACTTACAGCACTGCCTGCCAATTACAAATTTTCAGCATTGTGGTGAAGAGGATTAGCCTGCGAAGTGCCAACCCAATTATGCATTTTCGTTAACGTTTCTCTGGCTGAAGGGTTCCATAAGCTTACCAAATTTATATAGTCCAGCTACCGTTGCCAGTCCAGGATTAACAGAATTTTATTTTCCTCTCGCAATGACAGGTGTGGCAGACAAGGCGCGTGTCCAATACTCATAGTTGATTGTGTTCAAGGGAGTTTTAGGGATAATTATGGTTTTAATGATTTCAGATATACTGAGAACCTTGGTGTTTATCTCTAACCATAATTGAATGTTGTCCTGTTTCTCTAGATCTCTTTCTTAAATCTAATACTTAAATTTACCTAAGCTTGTCCTCCTTCAATGTTTATTGCTGGCCATAATTTTGTGGAACACTTGCCCGCTAAAAACAAAGATGGTGTTTGTTATCATCCCTTAAATGTAAAATCTTGAACGAGTTCACTCTATGAGAATGAAGGCACTCATATAATTAAGCAACGAAGATGCAACAAATTCATGGCTTCATGCAAGCTTAGGGGATAGGAAAAAGTTCAGGGAGCTACACAAACTCGAAAGAATAACAATTAAGATAAATTTTTTTTTTTTAACAAAGATGTTGATTCCATATTATTTAAATATGCTATCCAACTATGAAATTTTAATTATGACTTTATCAATCATTGATGATGCTACCTTTGAGCATGCAAGGAAAACAAGCCTCAACAAAGTCCCACATCGAAAACCTAGCTACAAAGACTTTTCTCTATAATGCAGTGCATCTTACTAGTAGAGCACGACCTTACTTGAACAGGATCTGTTCTATAGGTTTGTACCTCTGTGTTCTTAAGCTTTACGGAGACAGGAAATTAAGTCTGGTGGATGAACTATGACCGTGTGATCACAGCGTGATTAACAGTCTCCATTGATTCGTGGATTAATGGAGCAGTGGAGGATCGTTCCTAGCCACCAGGGGTGCTTGGGATGGTTACACGGTTGTCTGACAGACTTTCCTATTTTTCTCTCTTTTTGACAGCAAATTTGCTCCAGCTGACGGGCGCAGAGAGGCAAAAAACATAAACTGAACTGTCTGAAATGCAAAGAGCCAGAGGTTATAGCCAATCACAAAGACAGGATATAGCACAATTATGATCCAGCCATGGAAAATGTTTTCAATTACTTTTTTGATCCTGTTGTCCATGATATATGTCGTGTTTAAGCTTTGCATATTCTTCGGTATTTAAATTTCAGATTGCATTCTGGTTGGCTATTTATGTTCCTGTTTTGAAATGTGCTCGAGCAATAAACTTAACTGCTTGCAGTGATCAGTCATTCTGGTTGGCATCAGAGGCTTAGAGGAGGCGAAGGTTTTTTTCCTCCCTTGTGTTCTACTCAGATTAAGGTTGCCTTTTTCCATTTCGCGCTAGACTAAACGAATCAGGGAAAAGCTTGATGCAATAGACCATGATGGTAAACCATTTGCCTTTGTGATATGTCCTTATGAGGAGCAAAAAGTAATACGTAGAAGAAACCCCTCCTTTGTGGATGTACAAGAATTTATTGGTAAAGATGATGATAAGAAGGCTATCATAGACGTACTTGATCAAAACTGAGACCAACATGTTTGTGTTGTCCCTGTTGTGGGGATTGGGGAAGACGAACACCGAAAGACCACATTAGCTTGGCCTATGATGGTCGGATTCAATGGATAAGAGCTCTTTAGGGAGCCTTTTGCGTGGCAAGGACAAACACACATGGTTGAATTTAATGAACAGAGGTTTTGGAGGCAATACCTGAATGGATAAGCTGTTTGTCTTCACTTGATTGTTGAATGTCCAGGATTAACAGAAAAATGTCAAATGCCCAAATCGTGAAAATTGTTGCAAGATGCAGCACATCCCGTTTATTGCTGTTCGAGGTAGTACGTTGGATTGATGATGTCATTGCTCTTGACAGAAAATAAACAAACAACAATTATAATGTTTGCTGAACCAAAGTCTTTTTTGCGAGACACATAACTGTCAAAAGTTAGAATTGTCATTATGGACATTGGAAATATCTTAATTTAATTTTCTAGACCCAAACTATACGATGAATATGATGAAGCCTTGGTTGCATTCTACTGTTCCGATAACAGCAAATCTAAGCCGAAACTCTTAATTCCTCCCCCCGCATTTTTGCATGTACCATGACATTGCATCTTGACCATTGTTTCCAGCTATGATAATCAAAGAAACCTGAAGTGATGTTAATTTTGAAGAGTGCCAATTATGGCACTTTAATCCACACAAGTAAAATGCTTCGGAATACATCCCATACTCCCATCACATTCTCTTTTTCATCCTGATACTCATCCTTGTCCTCTTCGCAGCTTAGAACTTGAACTCCAATGAGTATTAACAGAAAGACACCTAAGCTCAACAGATAAGGATTGAAACAAGGTCCGACACATTCTAGTTGATTGTATCCATCTGAGTCTTAGGAAGTAATTCTGACTTCAATGATATTGGCTGAACAAAAGAACGAACCATGGTGTTTATCTCTTATCATGATTGAATGATGCGGAGCATTGGCTCTGGACAAGCAGATAAAGATCCAGAACTCCTGAGTATTGGGGGAAAAATTGTTAAAAAGTGTGCCAATATTCCATTGGGAATACGAACTTTGGGGAGTCTATTGCGTGGCAAGGAAAAGCGTGTGTGGTTGAATTTGCAACATAGGAGTCTTGCAGAGATATCTGAGAATGCAAATCAGATCATGACTATTCTGGAAGTTAGTTACTGTTACCTGAATTCCCCATTGAAGAATTGTTTTGCTTACTGTGCACTGTTTCCTAAGGACTAGAACTTCAATAAAGAAACATTGATTAGTCTTTGGATTGCTCAGGGCTTTGTTATTCCAGCACATGAAAGTCAGAGCGTCGAAGAGATGCTGGAGAAGAGTATTTTCTGACATTGTTGCAGAGGTGCTTTTTCCCAGATGTAACACGAGATGAATGGGGAAATATTGAAAGTTGCAAAATGCACGACTTGATGCATGATATTGCTGGGCTTGATTGCAAGGTGGCAAAACTTGGAGAAATGGACTTTGATAATAGGATCCTTCACTTGTCCTCTGGTTCCCATTTGACTTCATCGCAGGAAATCCCAAGGTGTCTCTCAAATTTGAAGCTTTTGTGAATGTTCTTTTTACCAGAGCAAATACGTGATGGATCAATTCTCAGTAGATCAATATGTCATCAAGTATTAAGTTGTGGATGCTTGCAGGTGTTGAATCTGCATCATCTAAGAGTTAGATCTTTGCAAGCTCCATTAGCAGGTTGATCCACTTGAGGTACCTGGACCTGCCTCGTACGTCCATTGAAACACTTCCAAATTCAATCACCAAACTTCAGAATTTACAGACGTTGAAACTCTATGCATGTTTTAAAGCTTATAAGGCTGCCTAGACAAATTAGAGAACTCATCAACGTTAGGAGCTTTGATGTTTGTAGATGCTGTTCATTAACTCAAATGCCTTCTAGACTAGGAGCACTGACTTATCTCCATAGCCTACATTTGCTGTTAGTGAACTACAAAAATCCTCGGGGTTTTAGCTATAAAACTTCTGGTGCTCAATTGATGGATTTAAAGAACCTTAATAGCCTTAGAGGTTCCTTGCACATTTAAATCAAGGGAGAGCTAAATGACCCTGCATATGAAGCAAAGGAGGCAAACTTGATCAGCAAACATGGTCTGATGGACTTACATATAGAAGGCGATTCAACATTGTGTTACGAAGCTAGTGGTAGCAAACATGATCAAGCTACTACATTGAAAGGCCTTAAGCCACATCGTAATTTGAAAAAGCTAAGGATTTCTCGGCATAGAGTTGAGGAGCTCCCAAGTTGGACAGTAAATGACAATCTTTGTACTTCACTCCCAAATCTTGTAGAGGTTGAACTTTATGCTTTAGAAAGATGCCAGAGAGTCCCATCATTTAGCCAACTGCCTTTCCTCAAACGCCTTAATCTTTGTGGTCTGTATAGTGTGGAATACATGGAGAGCTGTGTGCCTGTCATGCTCTCCTTGCCAGAAGAGGCATTGTTCTTCCCTTCGCTTCAAGTACTTGAGCTTGACAGTATTCATGAACATTCAGGGATGGTGGAGAGAAGTAGAAGAAAATGGTTTGATATATTTGGAATATGTTGTTTCAGCAATTCTACCTCTGATCCCTTTCTGACCGTCACTTACTGTGCATATGTGATATATTTGGAATGCGGCCTATTTATCTGAACTCTTTGTCAAAAAAAAAAAAACAAGAAATTTTTATTCAACACACGTCTCTCATTATTTTAATTTGGGTGACAGAATTTGCAGCAGGGATTAACATAGGCATTCCAACTTCTGAGACCTAAGTGTGTAGACTGAAAAGTTTTTGTGTAGTCTGAGGCAAGAATGTTCACCAAAAATGGTTTCAGAAGCTTTCTCAAGCATTAAAAATTTCAAGGATATGCATTCTCCAGATTGATTACATTTTGTCTATCAAGCACTCAACTTCACATATTATACTTGCAGCTGTATATGTCAGTATCCTACATTCCTACTTATGGGATCTGATCCTATTGGGATTCAACCATTCGATCATTATCTAGATGTTTCTCTTACCATAGAATCTGGATATCATACATTATTTCCTTGGCACGGAAGTTTCTTACACGCCTGACGGCATTGTTCCACATGAGTAAGTTCACCTCTGAACTTCTTTAAAAGGCAGACATACCTTCTAGCTAACAGGTCTGTTGCCACACCACTGTCTGTAAAATACAAATTTTCAACATTGAAGGTCTCTTGTTAGACCCTACCTATGACCGAAACACTGTTGGCAAGCTAAATTTCTTGATACATAAAAGACCATACATATGGTTTACAGTACGAGGGCTCCACCAATTCATGCATGCCCTGAGAACACTTCATTTGCAGGTTCTAAATAACGTTCTGCAATATTTAGACAGCACAATTAGAGCAAAACACATTTTACTTGAAGTGTTGAAGCTAAACGAGCAACTCTCACTCCCAGCTTTTAATGATTCAGATTGGGCTACATGTTCCACCACGAGAAAGATCAATTACAGGTTGCATTTACTCCTTGGTAGATCCCCCAATCAGTTGGAAGAGCAAGTAGTCTACAATAACTCGCTCTTCTTTTGCAGCCTAGTATAGAGCCATGGCTTGTGCTTCTGTAGGAGTAACTTGGATTGTCAGGTTACCCTCTGGCATAGGAGTCACTTCTTCGGAGCCCTCTTACACTCCATTGTGACAATCAGTCTGCACTTCATATTGCTTATTATCAGCTTTACCACAGCCATGCCAAACACTTCCATCTCGCCTGGCAGAAAGTTCTTAAAAGTCCTCATAGAGTTGCTTTTTTACTTGCCTTGATCAATCCTGCTCCCATCCTCCTGTTGCCATCCCTCTTTTGGGCATCCAAATCCTCAAGGCTCCAATCCATTGTTAATCCACCAATCCTGACAAGCCTGCACTCGCTGTATGTCACTCAGAGAAGGTTATTGGCTGGGTGATCAAATTTTCAGAATGGCTAACAGAAGGTTCTTATTTCTTGCTACTTTCTGCTGATTATTTGTTCTGATTAATGAAACTCCTCACTTTAGATTGTGTGGTCTCTTGGATATATGCAATTTGCTACTATATTAGGATGAATTTTATCTTGCAAATTCTTAAATAATGATGCCTTTTCTGGGGCAGGCAGATTGAATCCCAGAGTTTTTCCATACATGCATTAGAACTATACAAGATGTTCTGCAGAAAGAAGCGAAATGCTCCTAATAAACAGACCAACTGCAAAATTGAACAGCAAAGGTGTGCCTGGCAAAAAGTTGTCTTTTCCAAAAACTAGCTCTTTGGAGCTAGATTAGTCGTTTGACCTACCACCGTATTAATTTGGGTGTTTAGTAAAATGCAATAGTTTTTGTAATTATATTTGTGATCAAAAAAATTATATTAGCTTACTATGATTTTTTTAAAATTAGATTAGCTTACTAACGTTAGCCTTCTTAGAATGACCTTTTATCATGTATCTTTTTACGCTAACTAATTCAACAAACATTTTCCTCTTTCTAAAATTCAATTAATTGAAAAAAAAAACTTCTGGAAATATCAACATGAATAAGACCATATATATTTGGATCTACTCACCTCTGTCAGTCAAGAATTTTCGACGTAGGATTAATGCACGAAACGTATCACTGGATTCCGTCAGTCAAGAATTTTCGACGTACGGTTAATGCATGAAACTTATCACTGGATTCATCAATGAGTTTCTCGTTCAAATCTACAGCCAAATCTGGAGGACAATGGAGTTCCTGCAATTTAGACATTTCTTGATCTTTAATGATGAAGAACAAGGCTCTTGATTTTTTTCTTCTTTGTTTTGTACATGTTTATTTACGTGTGTCCATTAAGTACCTCTGAGATAGGGCCTGATGGGCTAAGACCGCTTACCATTAAAAAAAAAAATGTTCATTTATGTGGGTTGGTTGAAAGGCGAAAGCTACTCATAAATGGGCGACCGGAGAATGGGAAATGAAAAAGAAAAATGGGAGGGAGGAAAAAAGAAAAACGGCGGAGTCGAGAGATTTACGGAAAGAAAAAGAATCCCAAAAAAAGTGAAAAAGAAGGGGAAAGATTTGTTTTTTTTTTTAAAGGGTGCGTTTCGTAGGGATAAAAATTATTTTTCTGAAAAATAATTTTCTTATTTTACGGTGTTTGGTAAATAAGGAGGGAGAATTTATTTTCAAGGAAAAATCATTTTCCCTGAAATGAAGGAAAATATTTTCGCTTTGAATGGAACGTAAATTGATTTTAGATTTCTTAGGCTCGTATATGGTCTCACACTCTTTCTCTATTCCGTGTCTATTTCCTCGATAGATGGTTCGAAGATTAAGAAAAATCATTTTTAGCTTTTCTGTTCATTTTTTGTTAATAAAGCTAATTATCCAGAAAGTTCATTTTTCTTTTTACCAAACAACTGAAAATATGAGCTGAAAATTATTTTACGTAAAAAATCACTGTATATGAAAAATTATTTTCTAAAAAAATAATTTTCAACTTGACTAAACACACCATAAAATCAAAACCATCTGCTAAGATTGCTTATGTAAGAAAACATGTATGTCCAGTTAATTGAGCTCAAACATTGATAACAGGGAGAAGTACTTAAAAAATTGTTAAGAGACATTCCATTATATTAGAAACCCGTTCGCACGGATTCGTTTTGTACTTTACTCTTAATTTTTTCCGTTTTGAGGTCGATATTTGAGTTATATTTTGTTTTCTTCACATTGTTAGTCCTAAAATGAGTTCAATTTTAAAAAGAAATTAATCTTTCTTCTAAAATGAATTTTTAGTTGGTCAATTTTGTCATCGTGCATTTTCAATTTGAAAACCAACTATATGCCTTCTCTGAAAAAATAAGTATCATGGTTTGGGAACGGCGTCTTTAAAAAATTGGTTAGATAGTTAAAAATGATTTTGAAAAATCAATTTCAGTTAGAAAAGCCATTTACTATGCGTTTTCCAATACAACTTATCAAAATATGTACTCGTTTTCATCCATTAATCTATTTTTCGTTAATCAATTGTTACCAGCGTGTGGAATGATTGTTCGTACGTTGATTTCACATAACTATCATTAAAAAAATTATATATATATATATATATATATATATATATATATATACACACACACACACACACAAAACAACACCACCTCCCAATGTGGGTTCCGCTTTCGCGGGGTTTGGGGAGATCCAACTGTAGGCAACCTTACCTTTACTGGTATTCCTACCAATAGAGAGGTTGATCTCAAGAGACCCACGAAAAGGTTTTGTGAAAAAGTTTTAAAGAGGAAAGCACTTGCCAAGCATTTAAAGAGAGAAATCAGTGCCAAAGAAGCTGAAGCTGAAAGAAGTTTAAAGAAAGCTGAAAGAAGTTTAAAGAAAGCTGAAAGAACGTACCTCAACAATCCACGTTAAGCAACTGCCGTCAATCCCAGAAAAAAAGCACAACCTGCATACGAGCACGACAGACCCCTACCAGCACTAAACCACTGCAGCTACTGACAACTACAGAGACGCTTCTCTACCATCTAAGATCCTAATCCTATTCCGCCACAACCTCATATATATAAAACCTAGGCGTCACTCTTACGAAGATATATCAAAAACATTGATCAAGAATTCAGTTTCTTCTACTTATCTAAGCTTGTTCTTTTCGTTGGAAAATATGAGTTGGTAAATAGGTAAAGTTAGTTAAGATTAGTTGAAGTGGATTCAAGTGGGTATTTTTTTTATTAAAGTGGATTGAGATTGGTTGAAGTGTTGGTTGAAGTAGGTTGAATTTTTTTGTATGATGGATCGAAGTTGATTAAAATAGTGCGAAGTAAGTTTAAGTTTGTTGAAGTGGGTTGAAGTTAATTTTTTTATTGAAGGTCGTGAAGTGAGCTGACGTAGGTTAAACTTGATTAAAGTTGATAATTTTAAATTTATCAATGAAAAGAACAGGACCTACATCTCTCAATGCAAATTTAAAAAATACAAGAGAACAAAATAGCCACTTGTCAATGAAAATGGTAGCTTGCATTGATAAAATTTTAGTAAATTCTAGACCACATGAATTTGGAAATTCCACATGTTGAGGTCTACAGGTATGTGCCCCAATTTAAGGGGGTATTTTAAAACCTTTTCGTCCTTGGGGGCCGCCTTTGTTACCATTGAGCAAAGGTTCAATATTGGATGATAAGGTTGCACATTTTTAGTGAGGCAAAGTTGTATTATTGGTGTACTATAAGTGTGCAAGAAAGCCATGGTAGTAAGTATAGATGAGTGGGGAGAAAACATGCTAAGATATCAACCGCTAGCAAGTATAAGTGATGTTTGGCATTTTTCGAACTTCAGAGAAAATGATCAAAATTCAGACAGTAACGCAACATGTAATGTTGTATCGTTTTAAGTCATTAAAACGTGTTGTCTATTAGGGTACAACTAATAAACAGTGCCCGTTGATGAGTTAACAGCTCGTTTGTTGTGGTTGGTGACCTTTTAAATTAGAGGTCATGGATTGAGAGTTACAGCCTGTAATTCTCCTAGTGTGAATATATGTAAGGCTTTCAATCAAACCTTTAAATCTTGGTATTGTGGGCTATGCCCACCCACCTTCGATCAGTACAAAATCCGTTAGGTTGTCATACATAATTAAGAGTGTAAATAAGAAATACACAAGCTAACATAAAAGAGACACAACTTTTAATGAATTGCTTATTTTTATTTCCCTCCTTATTCTAGCATCTTGTATTCGATCTCCTCCCTCAATTGGATTTTTTTTTTGGGGGGGGGGGAATTGCTGACCAAGAAAATAAAATTCTTTTTTGATAGAAAGAAAATAAAGGCTCTGTTTGGTAAACAGCTGTTAGCTGTTAGCTGTTAGCTGTTTGTATTAGCTGTTAGCTGTTAGCTGTTTGAATTAGCTGTTTATATTAGCTGTTTGAATTAGCTATTTTTAGAAAAAGTGTTTGGTAAAAATTAGCTGTTTCTAAAAAATATGTTGGTAAAATTTCATTTATGCCCTTATTTATGAATTAGTTTTTAATGAGATGTGTGTAATTTTTTCAAACTTATAGACAATTATGTCATTTTTACAAAAAGCTCTTCTCAAAAGGCTAATGGGAATAGCTTTTTCAAAAAGAGTTTTTTGGAGCCAAACAGCTATTGCAAACAGCTCTTTACCAAACACCCTTTAGCTGTTTGACTTGATCAAAACAGCCAAAATCCTTCCAAATAGCTATTTTTTTTCAAAAAACTGTTGTTATCAAACACCCCAAAATTCTAAATGAGAAGAAAGGAATAATTTCAAGGACAAAAATTTTGCAATCTAGTAATTTTCTTTTGCGTACCCCAGCAAAATAGAATTTTTATTTGTGAGAAGCTGCCGACCAACCAGGTGGGGTACATACACCCCCCTTGGCCCGTCTATGCTTCTATCATTTAACTGCCCTGTCCATTTCATTCAAGCTGCAGTTAATAACAAAGAACGTGCTTAATCCCAACCTCGCTCAGTCTCACCATCATAATTGACCTACCAAATTATGGATCATTCGATTTAGGTTAGGGTTGGATTACATTTAATGTTTCTCGTCAAGCCATATTTCTAGTCAGCTGGAATGATTTTTAATTGGATCAACTTCAAACAAACTGATATTTAATCTAATCATCTTTTTTTTTTCCATTAATAATAAGGTTAAATCCAAAATCAGAAGTAAATATAAAAACTCAAAATCAATCAATTTTTAGCGTTTTAAGCAGCGTTTCTGAAAAACTAACAGTCTTAGTTTTTGACATTTAGAAGTAGCGCTTCATATTTTGTAGCCAAAAAATATCATTTGGAAATTTTATGTTTGGATCCTTTCACGTTAATTTACATTAATCAGCTAACCCAACAGTTAAATTCACCAAACACATTTATTTCAATAGCTCATCTGAATAGTTATCCGCTAACAGTTAAATTAGAAACGTTGTCAGCCGCCTAAACAGCTATCCGCTACCTAAACAACTTATTTTGCCGAATATGGCCAAATTGGGTGTTAAAGATAGCTTTTTTATTAGAAGAGATTTTCTAGTCCTAAAAGCTCATTGTATAAGCTTTTTAGAAGAGACTTTTTGGAGAATTAGTTTTTCTATCTCACAACTTTATTAAAACAGCTGATTTCACATAACAATTTTTTCACAAATAGTTAATTCAAACAGGTAATACAAATAAACAACAACAAGAACTCCCATTGTGCAAACTGGTAATATAAATAGCTAATTCAAATAGACAATAACAACTGATATATAGCTAACAATTGTCTATCAAATAGAGCTAATGTATTTTTTAAGGGGGTAGATGCACACACT
This sequence comes from Carnegiea gigantea, assembly GCA_029747015.1. Classification (NCBI taxonomy): domain Eukaryota; kingdom Viridiplantae; phylum Streptophyta; class Magnoliopsida; order Caryophyllales; family Cactaceae; genus Carnegiea; species Carnegiea gigantea. The sequence goes on along the minus strand of JAKOGI010000030.1, from coordinate 1,886,948 downwards.
CAAAAATAAAAACTAAAATGAGTAATATTTATATTTCCTGTAATTTTTTTACACCATAAAAATATTAAGATAATTTTAAGAACACAGGTTAAGAGCATTCCCAGTTCGAGTTTCAGTTTTAGAACTCAGACCTATCATATCAACAAAAATTTCAATTTTTTTAAAACTTGTATTTTATTACTTCTCCAGCCAATGAAAATCCAACTTAAATTATCTAATCAAATATTTTTTATGGACCCACCTTATAACACACAACTTTTTTTTTTACTACCTAAATAATATCTTTTATTTAAAAAAAGGAAAAACAAATAAAAACACCAGAAAAGGACCCAAAAAAATGGAATGGGAGGGGCAACGCCAGTGCTTTTTCCCCCGCATTTCCCATGGCTGGAATTGTAAAATTCCACTTGGTGTGACACTTGCGCCCTCACCGCTAGAACGCGTGCCAGTAGGTGGGGAAGCTCTAAGACGTTTAGACATGATCAGAAGGTTCTGAAGCATTGTCACAAAGAATTAAATAAGATTGTCGATCGTCGTGCTTAATGTAGTGACATTACCTATGTCATTACTGGAGTCAAATTATTGTTGGTCCAATAAGAGATCGGTTTCTCACATCACATATCTTTTCTATTCATAATATTCAAACCCGAGACCTTACTGAAGGGAAACAAATGTTAAATCACTTGAACCAACCTGTATTGGTACCTATGTCGTTAGATAAATAAATGTATTCAAGCATTAAAGAATTTAAGTGGAAGTTAGCTAATTAAATCAAAATATATAAATTACCAAATAAATTTTCCATACTTGAACCATATTATATATGGCAATGTTTGGCCCGCCAACTAATATAATAGAAAGGTAAAAAATTGTGGGTAGAAAACGACATGATGCAACTTGTTATTTGTTATTTGCTATTTGTTATATGTTTCGACACGGACATTTAAATCAGGCAAATAAATTAGTATTGAGAAAAACAGCGGCAACATGCTGCTACATTTTAGGTACAAGCTTAAAATATCAGCATAAGAATTAAGATGTTGGTCAAATCTTCTTGTCACAACCAAACCCCATCTTAAATACTATAATTAAGCCTTGATTTAATTACAACCTCTCCCCAGTTACACATGTGTTTTTTTTTTTCTTTTTTTTTTATTCTCTTTGTGTGCAGGTGGTTGTAATTTTATTTTATTTTTTTTGATAGAGTAATTTATTTTATTTTTAATAAATCAATATCGCCATTTGGCAGAATATATATATATATATATATATATATATATTTGTATTCTTTTGATGGGAATCTTTTCCTTTTCCTCTCTTATTTTATTATTTTTTAAAAAAAAGAATTGTATGCTCATAAAATTAAAGATCTTCCTTCCACAATAATTTCCATAATGGATATTTTATTATTGATGGTTGCTCATGGTGAAGACTCAAGATTGAAATCTGATTCTGGATTTTGGGGATTGAATGGAAGAATACTAATTCTAGCTTAATCTTTTGAATTTACTATTGTTAGTGAATGATTAATGAAGGCAACATAAGTACAACTCATAAGAAGAACAAAAATATCAAAACCCAATTCAAATCAGATGTTGAAACCAAATGCAACGGGGAATCGAGTTTTCAAAAGAGCGTAAATATTCCATACCTACAAGTCTCGATCAATTTGACACTGAACTTGTAATACGTTAACAATGAACTGGTAAAGATAGATATGAAGAAGCTCAAATCAAAAGGGAAAAAACGGAACGATGTAACAAAACATACACTGGAACAGTCTAGTCTTGACATTACACTTCCATTGCTTCAGAGAGGGAAACAGAGATTATATACAAGAAAAAACTAGGCTAAACCAGAACTTAAATGACAAAGAAGAATCAAAACTTGGAGGATCAAAGCTCCATTAAACAGCCTCGATATGGAGCTGAATCTATATCCATGTACAAACTAGACACAGCATTATTGGACTTCAGCTCCCAATTCCTCTTCTTGCACAATGCATCTCAGACTCAGAGCATTATTACTTTGCTAAATTCCAACTTATCTAATCTGTAATTATACACTACTCAATAATAATACAGGGAGTTCAACCATCAAACAAACTATGGACACCATGATAATTTCCTATCTGGATTCAGAAAGCTTGGAAGCTAGGACCATTCTAAGCTGGTCCTGACTGTAATACCGGCTTCCCATCTTCACGGTAGCTTGCTGTATCATCAAGTCATTGACAACCGAAACACTGGCATGGGTTATGTCCAAATCCAGCTCCATCAAGGTGGTCATCAATCGAGCAGCCGGGTGGTTCTTCTTGTTGCTATTGACCCTGATCATGGCATCCCATCCAATGATTTTGGCATCGATCTCTAAGTCTATCAGTGGTTGGTTTAGCTGCTGCTTATTATCCAACATCTTAGTGTCTTGTTCTTGTGATGTTGTGCTTGCTCCTTTGGTTGATGAGAGCTCTTTCTTTAAGGCTTCAATTTGATCTTGCAACCCTTCTTTTTCTGAGTCGAAGTTCTGAAGCTTCGACTTGAGCTCATTGATGTAAGAAATCGCGTCACCTAAGAGAGACGCCTTGTCCATCTTCGACACATTAGGGACAACTGCTCTAAGGGCATAGAACCTCTGATTGAGCTTCTCCCTCCTCTGCCTCTCGGCCTCAACATGATTCAATGGCTCTTCTCTTCCATTGGCAGGCTTTCTTCCTCTCTTCCTAGGCCGCTTCTCGGACTCTACTACTACCCTACTGCTATCCACCTCCCTCACTGATGCCTCCAAATCCGAATGATCCGAATCCCCACCAGCAGTGCTCGATTTCACTATCCCTGAAGAGGGAAGAATCACCCCTGAAGTGAAGGACAACATCCCCTCTTCATTGCTACCCCTAGATGTAGGAGACCTCTTCTTCTTGTTGATGCTTTCATCAATCAAAAACTGTGAATTCCCACCAAAAATCCCCCCATTATTCTTCTTGTTATCACCCCCAAAACTTAATATTTCACCGGATTCCGGCTTTAACGGACTCACACTCCGGTTCTTCGACCCATCCATTGCATAATCAGAGAAATTCAATTCTCTTGCAAAAAACCCTTGTTGTTGTTGTTGCTGCTGCTGATTTTGATGATGAATATGATTTTGATGGAGGGTATGGTGGCCGTTCTGGGGACGAATCTCACTTGGGGTTTTGTTCTCCACATCTGAATTGATCAATTTGGACGAATTAGTACCATTGTTGCTGTTGTTGGATTGTGGGGTTTGGATCTGATTCTGGGTCTGGGACTGATGATTCTGATTCTGGGTTTGAGTTTGAGTCTGAATCTCATCTGGGGATGGATTAGGATCATTGATCCAAATCGTAGCCGGATCATGCTCACCCTGATCAGCCAACACATCTTGAATTTGAATCTGATTATCCCCACAGAACAAAACCCTAACCTTGTTCATCAAATTAGGGCTCTGAAAAATCATCTCAGTAGAGCCAAGCTCAACCACCCCCTTCAACACCGGAATACAAACCATGGTCTGCAGCCCAAAACCGGACCCCTGCTTAGCCCTATTACACGGCGAGCTCGAAAGCCGGTCCGACCCGGCAGCCCAGAGCGGGTTGGAACCCAAATAGGCCTGACCCGGCAAGTCTTCGCCACTCGAAAACGACTGAGTCATCGAGATCAGGAAGAACCACTCGGTGTCGGTGACCTCCTCGTCGACAGCACCGTCGTCGGAGGCCGTCGGCGGGTTGCCGGAGATGAGGGAGTTGAGTTCCCGGAGGACCCGTTTCCGGTACTCCTGCTCCTCCGGGTTGAGCGAGGTGGGTTTGTTAGTGGGCTTGTTTTCTTCCCCCTTGTAGTAGCCATCCCCCCAACCCAGAAGAGATTGGCCGGAGAAATCGACGCTGAACTGCCAGAAGATGGCGTAAGTCCAGCTTCCTCCAGAGGAAGACCCGTCGGTCAAGGCCTGGAGGCGTTGCTGGAGGGTGTCAGGGCTGAGAAACGCCGCCGGAGCGGGTGGCGCTGCGGCGAAGGGGGGGAAATCTGGGGTGGAAGAAACAAATTGTTCCATCATCATGATGGAAGAAGATCCGTGATTATCGTCGGACCAGAGATTCATCATCTGAGAATGAAAATTGTTTCAAAAACTCATGAAAATGGAGGAAGGAATGAAAAACGTGGGTGGGAGAAGAGCAGAGCGTGTGAAATGGGAAGTGAGGAGGACGAGGAGAGAGAAACGAATTGAAAAAAGAAGAGGCTTTGACACAACCGAGAATTATTGTTATTAAATTCCAGAGATCGTTAAATTACATTTGGTTACTTGTTGCTAAATGGTAAGTGGGGGCAGTTTCAGTGAAATTATTTTTATTTTTATTTTTTTTTTGAAATTTTGATCTGCTTTGGAAGCATGCGTCGGCGAGTAACTCGCCAAGCCTAGAGGTAAAAGCCGGCACTCTCGTTGATCTGCACTTAAACAGGCCACAGCCTTTTTGCAATCTTTATTATGTTTGGAAATTTACAATATTATTTTATAGAAGTTTTACAAGTTACAAATAAGATATTTGTTTAATAGAAATATTTATAAAGATTAGATTGCTTATATATCAAAAGTATGAGTTGTTTAGGTATGTCAAGTTTTATATTTATTTCTCTCATCTTTTTGGCAACGTATATTGTATTTATGGAAGTAAATACTCTAAGAAACTACTTGACATATAATTTTAGTTAAATTCCCCTTATAAAAAAATTGTAGATAGATTCTTCGCGTTATCAACACAAGATTGGCTGGTTCTTAACCTGAAGCCCCTAGCCCAGGTGGAGGACAATTGGCCTATTTTATTTGCTACGACAAGTTGGCGGATTTGGAAGTGGCGAACTAAGTTGAGCTTTGATCAGTCTGGTGGCATGCATCAACATCCGGAATCTTTCATCAGAGAGAGATACCTAGAGATAAAAAAGGCCTTGGATACCTCTACGCAATAGAACCAGCCGCCCAGAACGGAACGCCACATCAAATGGCTAGCACCTCCAATAGATTGGGTGAAATTAAATGTTGATAGCGCATCGCGGGGCAATCCAAGTCGGGCAGGAGGGGGTGGTGTCATCCGTGGGCCATTTGGAAATTGGATTAAGGGGTTTGCCTGTAACTTTGGAATATGCTCATCCGTTAAGGTCGAGCTGCTAGCACTACTACATGGGCTCAGAATGGCGTGGACCTCAGGACACTGGCATATAAAGGTCAACCTCGATTCACAGACCATAGTCAATAAGATGAAGCAACCCATCACTCGGCACCGGCCATATTACTTCATCGTTAAAGAATGCCAACAACTTGTGTTCAACCAGAATTGGATGGTCTCCGTACAACATTGTTACATAGAGGCTAACCGCGTGGCGGATCATTTAGCAAATTTAGGGGTTGATCAGACAGCTGTGTTTGTGTCTTTCAAGTTCCCCCCAGATTCGGCGAAGCCCCTATTGAGGGAAGATCGTTGTAATGTTTATTGGTCACGCTTGATGCGAACTCCTAAATAATAATTAGGGGCAGTGCCCCTCTTTTGGACCCAAAAAAAAATAATGAGATGAGATAAAAAGGTGAAGTAAATATTATACTCTAAATATGATTAGAAAGTGTGATTTAGAGGAAGAGAAGTGACTTTTTATATCATTAAAGTTGCACATTTCTTTTAGAGAGTCTACTCTCAGAAACTTCAATATAAAGAGATTCTTCATTTTTTGAAGTGGTATGTTGGTCCATTCGCTGAATTCCTTTTATAGAGTGTGGATCCAATCGATTAACCGACAGTAGAGGAGGCTTACAGAATTACCAGACTAAACTCAACTAAAATCTAAACCTATAATCGATCCCACAAAGGGTCTTTGAGAAATTATATCCAACAGAACTCAAACGTTGGTGGGAAGTATAAAACTTCACCCCCATACGATTGGAGCAAAGACTATGTGACAGTCTACGGTAAGAAAATTTGACTGCCTACACAATAAAAAAACTACGCACACGTGATGATCACGTGGGGAACCCTACAATACTTCCCCCTTCTTTTTTAGGAGGATATTGGGTTCGTTGAATCAAACTCCAGTTTTGTAGGGATCTCATTAAGTGGCGGAAAAGGAGGAAGTTGTTATCCTTTGAGGAGTGGCTGCCTGTCACTGTGTTTCTAGAACCTTTATCTGAATGTTTGAATTTTTTTCTTCTTTGATTGCTAGGAAATTCTGAAATTCAATTTAAACAATTTTAAAAGTCAAGAGAAATTTATTTTAATGATATTATGGCCTGTTTGATCGTTTTAGAATGATGAATTTTTGACATTTTAAAGTCTAAATTTTAAGAGGCGTAAATTTTTCTATAAAAATTTCCTTTTGGATTCGATTACTCCACCAGCAAAACTTCAATTAGATCTAGTCCAATTCGTATATCTCTCCACTCAACGCATTAAATTATCCCGTATAAAATACTAGTGAGCAGATAGCTACCAAAATGATTTTAATCACATTTTTATGTCATATGATACAAATTTCTATTTTTTTAAGTAAAGGACAATTCCTTATAAGAAATTTAATTCGTGATGGGAAAGAATTATAGGTCGTCATGCAATCACAACCAAGGAAAAACAATAGGAGGAGGGGAAACAAGAATAATGACAATATTATATTATCATTAAGACCAGCTCCAAAATTAGGGCATCTCTTAGTCCCACAATAACAACATCAATTTGCATTTGCCATCCTCGTTCTTATTTCTTGGTAGCCATTACATTAGACAAGAAAATGAGTTGACATTGCTTGTGAAACTGACTGATCAAATTGAAAACCACCTGTGAGTTTATATTGATCATTAATAGAGGGTCATAAATGTCAGGATATAAATGTAACTTTTTAAAATCCTTAATTATTATAAATAGAGATTTAAAGGTTATTACGTGCTTGAGTCTCTTTGTTCCATCTGTTAGATATTTCTTTTAATCATAACCTTAGGATTTTCTCGATTTTTAACCATCTTCAAACTATTGTCAAGTGTCATGAGCCCAATCTTAATTAAGAGCGCTTGTCGAAATTCGACACAAAGCTTAATAATCAATCGCCTCATGGTCCTTTCATCACTTTGTTACCTAGTATTAATTTAGAGAAGGTTTACAAAGACAATAATAGTAACAACTTTCAGTGTGGTTCTCATCTTTATGGGATTTGAGGAGGTTTCTATGTAAAAAAGACATTTACAAATTTCATTCTCATATAGTTCTTATATTTTTAAATGTTGTTTAAGTTTTCATTAACTTTTTTTAGAGCTCATCAACTTGGTAAATCATTGTAAATATAAAATTTTGTTCAAATCCCATTTTAAATTACTCGCCAATTTTTTTTTTGGAACAAAAATGGAATAAATCTTATCTTGTTTGATAAATTTTGACATTCTCCATATTTCGCATAAAGAAAGCAATAAATGGTTCGATTGCCGCAAATTCATTGAGCTTAAAAGGATAAGTATGGATCAAAATTTATCTAGGTTAAATATTTAGGGTGTTCTTCTGGATTTTTGATAAATACTATTAGTGTTTATTGCTGAAACATACTGAACATGTTGAAATATGCTAAAATATATTGAAACAAGCTGAATGGTACATTAATGTGGGCTAATTGTAATCGTGCCAAGCTATGCTAAATTGTACTTAATTGTGCTGAAATATGTTAAATGTTGATCATAAGAAAGAAATTTCCTTCTATTAGTTTGGGACATAAAATAAATTACTACCTTTATTCACTCATTGAAAGTCCAGATTTGCTTCCAAATTTAGCCTCATTCCGTCGAAATCTTCATTAAATTCCTCTTTTCCTTTTTTACCCTTTCCTTTTTCTGAATATGCTGGAGTATTTTCATTGCACCATGTTTTTGGGCTAAATTTTATTAGGAAAGATACAATTAAATGCTCTTTTGTAGTATTAATTATCACCCCCCCCCCCCCAAAAAAAAAAAACCTATTTCAAAGCTTGCTAGTTGTTTTGTCTGCATGTAAATTTTTATATGAATCTCTTAAAATCGCCCTTTATATTTATATATGTAATTGCACGGATAATACTACCTACCCATAAAATTGGAACTTACACTAACAATAGTCGTTGTTGTTGTTAATTGCCTAATTCAAAGCTTTGCTAGTTAAGGTTATTGAATTGTCATTAATGCAGCATGAGATCCATAACATTGCAAAACATATAATATAAGATATTTTTTGCAAGGCAAGGGCAGCCTCATTTTGCTTGGTAAGTTATCTAAAGGAGTTTGTTGAGAGGGCTTTCTTGCTTCCAAAAGGAATATTGTAGCTACTTACATGATGCTGATGCTGATCTCTCATCCAAGATGGGAAACGGTTTGCTAGCCATGCACAGGATACATTAGTGCATCACTTAGCTTGCACTTGACCCTACAAGTTGTTGGAGTAATTTCCATCACATGAAAATTTAATAAGATAATTATTTTCATAAAAATAGTTATAAAAATATATTTTTGAATAATGTTTAAATGATAATTAATTATCTTGATAATTAATTATTACTATGCATCTTTTGATAAATAATTAATTTGATTAATTATTTATGAAGAGGTATAAGTTAGTTTGGATGATCAACTAATTTATACCTTTGAATGAAGGGGTGTATCTATGAAGAAACATGCCCTTTTTAAAGTGGTGTTTGATGAAAGGGTGTCATCCTTTCATAAAGAGGTATGATAAAATCTATAAATATGGATGATCTTGACATGCATTCGTAGTGCCTTGTTAGGCATGACAAGAAAGTTATACTATTACCATAATCCCTAGAATTTCTGTCATATCTTGAACACTTAGAGTCCTATCTTTGTGAGTGCAACACGTAAATAGGGGATGCTTCTTTGTATCACAAATACCTATTTAGGTAGCCCTGTTGCACGTAGGGACGAATAGAGTCTTTAGGCAAAGAGTAATTGCACCTGTCTAGAAGCCTCTGTTAATTTGACACTGAGTTTGTCTATAACAAACAGAGATACGTATCCATCGAACCGAATTTTACACTAACACAAGTCACTATATATTAGGCATTATCCTTTTTAAGAATATCAATTTTTAATCAACACAGGTTAGTTCAAGTAGTTTTGCACTTATTCTTCTTAAACAGAATCTCAAGTTCGGGTCTTATAAATGGAGAACATCTGTAATAGCCGATAGGAGAGCCGAAAGCTCTACCATTTCTTGGGCCAACAGTAGCACGACTTCAATGAAATAAATTATTCAAGACTAAAATATCAGTTTCTAAGAAGGTAAGCCGATCTCATTCAATCACCATAAATCATATTTATTGAAGGAGTTTTCGTACATTTTTATTGGTATGCAAGGAAGAATTCACCAATTTGTTATTAGTAATTTATTTGAGCAATTAAGCTACATGAAATTCTCATTATGATTATATTCGATCAACCAAGCTGAAGCAGGTCAATAAGCACATCTAACTGGTCAATATGAAGTTCACACCTTAAATTGTAAAATATCGATTGGTTTATAACGTAGCTCATCTTATTACATAAATCAACACAGTTCAACCTATTCAAAACTTCTCTCTTTCAATGACGTTCATCGCTACGAAAGCTCTCAAGTATTAATTAACAATCACTCTCGCATATATCCTGTATACAACAAAAACAAGAATAAATTCTATTCAAAATACATACATATATACATACATACATACATACATATATATATTATATATATACATACATATATACATATACATGTAATATATATATATATATATATATATATATATATATATATATATATATATATATATATATATAGGAATAAATTCACAATTCCACACTGCCTAAGTCTGGCTAGCTAGTCAACCCAGTTGAAGAGCAGCTAAAAAGATGAGTGGCATTAAAACTTTTCATTAGCTGTAGTCTTAACTTTTAAGCGCATCTATTATTTTTCTATTAAAAAAATTGAGTGACATTTTATTTCTTTTAATGTAGTAGTGATACTGATAAAGATAAAATTGTTTATATCCGGAACTTTCTAGACCCTGTATAAGTGAGATTTATATTGAGAATTATTATTGTTGTTGTTTATTTCTTTTAATTTACAATTAAAGGAAGGGAAAAAATATTCAAAAAAAGCAACTTGCAAATTATTTATTTATTAACTTGTAAAAATAAATAAACAGCAGAACACGCCGAGAGGGTTAATAAAAAAATCCAAACAAGCGGGCTAATTGTAATTAAATAATAAATTAAGAAAAAGCCAGCAACCAGAATATGAAGAAGGAAAAAAATGGAAGGTGTTGGCGTCACGGGAGAGAATCTGGGCTTTGATTGGGTCGTCCACTGGTCCAGCCGTGCCAGACATTGTCTTTAATGAAATATATTAATAACACTTTCTAAGATAAGAATTGACACAAATTAAGCTGAGCATCTGCCCATTAAATTTAAAAATTTTAATTAATTATTGAAGCACGTTTTGCTCGATGGGGATCGTGAAAAGAACATTTTTTAAATTATTATCATTGTTTTATTATCATTTCTCATTTGCGATATAACAATATAGTATTTGCCCCATTGATCTTTATTTATTATTAGGCTGCGGTTTTTTTGGGTCATGTATAAAATCTATAACCTAATCATGTATATGACACGAATACGCGATCATTCTGCTCCTTGTTTTTCTGTCTCCAATGATTCATATTATGGAGATTGCAAAAATTGAGGTGTAAGAGTTTTAACGGGTTGCTATCATTGTTAGGTGTTTGATTATCGTAGAAGAATGTGATGTCCTATTGTTTTCACGGATTTTAGATAAGATTCTTATATAATAACACATATTAGTGATTTTTATTTATCTTAATAATATATATATATATATAGTAAACATAAAAATTTTAATTCTCTATTTTGCTTGTTAACACGGCTTGTTTTTTCGTTAGGAAGTAAGGGTTGAAAAATGAGTGAAGTGAGTTGAAATGGACTGAAGTGAGTATTTTTTTTTTATTGAAGTGGGTTTAAGTAGGTTGAAATACGTTGAAGTGGGTTAAAGTTGATATATTTTTATATAATTGTAGAAGTTGATTAAAATAGTGGTTTAAAGTTAGTTGAAGTTGATAAATTGAAATTTACCAATGAAAAGAACAGGGTTAGTGTGTCATTTTAGGGCTTATAATGCAAAGATTTGAACTCAAAAACTAACATTCCCATATATTGTTTAAGGACACTTCACATTTATATGAAGTGAAATTTGCAGATAACTCCAAGATATGGGTTAAAGGTGCATATTGTGGCCCTATTCTTTTTGTTGGTAAATCTTAGTCTATCAACTTTAATCCACTTCAACTCACTTCACGAACTTCAATAAAAAAATACTAACTTTGACCCACTTCAACCACTTCAATCAACTTCAACCACTTTAACCCAATATTTTAACCAACTTCTACATATCATATAAAAAATATATCAACTTCAATTCACTTCGACCTACTTCAACACACTTCAACAAAAGAATACCCACTTCAACCAACTTCACTCATTTTTTACCCCCTCTTTTTCAACGAAAAGAACAGATCCTAAACTAAGACGAACAAATGTCTTATTTGAGGACCAAAAGTTAAGAAAACAATGTTTTCCATGCTTTCTAACGACTGCCAGTGGTGTTTTTTCTATAAGGAACAAATAACAGCAATTTCTTTTCAAATATAATGTGATATGAAAAAAAGGTGATGAGAAAGGTGTTGATGCAAAGCATTGAGCAAAAGTACTTAAATTGGACAAAATTAACATATTAGCAACTTAAACCACTATAAATTATTCATAATTATTACAACAAATTAATTATAAGAATTATCGAACTTAAGTATTTTACGACTGCACCAATAGTTACAAACTAAATAGTAGTACTCTAATGGAATCAACCATTTAAATAGTATCACTATTTTGGTGAAAATTTTTGAATACTAAGGGGATCTTATATATAATTATTGAGTAGTCTTTCACTATCCAATCCCAACATGTTTTTCTAAAGAAATGTTATTTTTGTATCTTGCATTGACACCTTTATTGTCAACTGTCATCTTCAGTTATTTTAAAAAAAAAAAACAATTGTCTTCTAACTTTAGTTTTTGAAATTTAACAAGCCCAATAATTAATATCAACAAAAGTATAGCATATATATTGTTTATTTTTACATGTAAATATGTAAATAAAAGATTACAAAAAAGGGTAGACAAAAGATTAAATCCGACATGATAGGATATCTGGCATTGCCCTCTCCACTCGCTTGTCCTTACCAAAAAATTAATCGACTGGTTCAATTATTAAAGCAAATTGGCATGTAAATTGTTTTTATTTAACTTATTTATTAGAATTGAAAGAGAATGACATTAGTTTGAAGGAATAAAAAGAAGTAAAAAAAAAAAAAAAAAAAAAAAAGGTTAGTGCAGTATTTTGTCCAATCCAAAATTATGTTAAGTATATTTTTTGTATATATATTTATGAGAAAAAAAGGGAAAAAAATACTCTGCCTCATGCTTTGATGCCTTGTTTCCTAGCTCTGCCTTATATATTTACTGACAATCATTGACTATGAAATACTCTTCCACATCCGAGAGGTCCGAAGAGAATAATATAACTAATCTCGATCCACTTGATTATTATGGTTTTTTTTTTTTTTGAGGTTTTTACATATCTCCCCTAACTTTTAAATGTTTCTAGAAAATTTGTACTTGTATCGATTTCTCTATCTAGTAAAACACTGGTTGAATTTTTACAAAATTCTCTCACACAAATCTACAGATCTGTACTGATTTCTTTATATTTATAATATGTATATCATACTTATACGAACACATACTTTTAAGAGTCAGATCAGTAAATATATATTAAAAAACTAATATATAATAAATACACATATAAAATATGTATATATACGTGAATAATAAGGTTATGTACTTCAAAAAACACATAAGAAAATGCCTTAGATTTAAGTTAAGTCCTTTACATTTAAGTGGGAGAAAGGAAGGGCGGAGGGACCGAGAGACCACTAGTTGAAGAATCATGCCATAGACATCACTCTCAAAGCCAGTCATGAAAGTCACTGATCAGCCCTGCAAGACGACAAAATTAATGCTGGATTAAGGGCATGTTCTTTTCATGAGTCCATTTTAAAATATCAATTTCAATCCACTTTAACTCATTTTAACCTACTTCAATTCACTTTTATTATTTTAATCAAATTCAATTTATCACATAAAAAAAGTTCAACCCACTTCAACCTACCTCAACTTACTTTGACCCACTTCACCCTTTTAACCATCCGAATTTACCTACAAAAAGAACAGAACCTATAACATGCCAAAAAGTCTCTTCCATCTTGACTCCAAATTGCCATCGTGAGTTGTAACAGGGCAAAATGTACTAATTATTTACAATTATTATCTTGATTATTGATAAGCACCCGTCATCATAATCATTTTTTTAAAAGGGAAAGTTTTAGTGGGTTCAATATCAATTAACATATCAAAATTAAGACATGAATACTTATAATAATTCGTATAGATCATTTTACTTCACATTAGTAATGATCAAATACGTATCCTTCTTCAAGATGATGCCCCTTCTTTACAAATTAAATTAATTCTTGTTAACGCATTATCATCATTATTAGATTAGTGTATTTTCAATTCATATTTTAAATTTTGGAACTTTATTATGTCATATCAGTAAAAAATTTATTTTTTATAACTCGTATTCTTTTATTTTTTCAACTCATGGAACTCTAACTTGAATCACCACATTAAATATTTATTATGGACCCACTTTTAGCACACGTATTTTTTTGAGTCCAAAAAAACAGAAAGAATTGAGTTTGAAGCTAAAAAAAATAAAATAAAAAAAGAATTGAAATGCACAGAGGAACCTTATTTACGATCTGTCATATACATCATTCCATAATAGAGACTGGCTGCAACAAAAAATATTTTAAAAATTACGTGTGAAATTTGAAAAGACTTTATTGGGACTCATTCCAGTAACTGACCTTAATAACATTTACCGCGAATGCGAGTTTCATGTGGCCCAAATAGTTATAATGATGAACATGATGATATAAAGATAAAAAATAATGATCAAATCCGTCGTCACGGAACACTTTTTTGCGTACCTAACCTTACTTTGGGCCTACACTTCCATGTTCCATCCAATCTTGCTTCTGTCTACTTACTAAAGTTGATAAGGATTCATAAAAGTCGAAAAGAATTGATATTTTTCGAAACGATTGATAAAAATTGAATAAAGATTGAAAAAGATTAAAAGAAACTGGTAGAAGTTCAAAGAAGTTGGTAGAAATGAGAGACTATTTTTTTTCTTTGATAAACAGGGATCGATAAGTTGATAAAGATTGGTAGAAGTGAATACAAGTAGGTATTTTCTGAAATGATTAGTAGGAGTTGACTAAGGTTAGGAAAGATTGAAAGAAGTTGATAGAAGTTGAAGAATATTGGTAAGAAACATAAATGAATAGGGATTTCTTTGTAAGAAATTTTGAAAAAGATTGGTAGAAATTAGTTGAAATTGGAAAGAATTGAATTTTCTTTCCGGGTTAGAGGTGGTACAATTATGTTGAAGTTCAGAGAAGTTCGTTGAAGTTAAGAACATGAAACTTACCAATGAAAAGAACAGATCCAAAGTAGAAGTTGGTAAGAAATCTATTGCCTAAATGCCCACGAGAAGACACCAAAAAATGAAAAACATTGAGAGTGTTAAGCAAACAGCTAACAAGCATTCTGATACCAACAAGCCGAAACTGAGATCCAACAGCATAGCTTGAGGACTGAAAGATTGTTTTCGAAAGACCCTCAATATCATCATATCAAATCAAGGTGGGCACTAGCTCAAGCCCCAGAGAAAAACCATACATACTCTGGGGAATGAAAGATCATTCTATTGTCATGGTATAAAGTCCCTTTAATTCCAACTCATAAATTTACATCGATGCAAATAGAAGACATTTAACCAGATAGGGAAATACTTGTTCATAATAAGTTATGCTGTGCGACCTTGTAGTTTTCTGAGACCTCAACCTCGGAGTTGAGATCATATGCTCACTATCCGACAATATAGAAAGGTGAGCAGGAAACCTGAGGAAGATGAGGCTAGTGAGTGGCACCAGGGGAGCGCGGCACAGCAGGCTAACCCGACACACTTCTGTACAAGAGCTGTTATTGGCCGGTAAAGATCTCGTCATAAGTCATTTATCCCCTTTTACCTTCAGCACCGAGGCCTCTGGCTTTGGGGCGCCTAACAGCAGCCAAGGGAGTTACTATCCCCTGAGAGTCTCGGCCCAAACCCATTCCTTCAACGAATCCCATCTTTGCCATCATCTTGGAACCAAACCCTTTGGTGTGCTTCTCGAAAGCTCCAATGGTGGTAGGAGTTCCCTTTGGCCTCCTGGTTAACCCTCCACTTTGCTTGGCTATTTTCACAGGTTCACTGCTGCTTTCTTCGAATGTCATGCCCAAGCCAAGGGACTTAGGCCGTTGGGTCACCTCGATAGGCGCTGACATTCCCTTGCCATCCTTCCCTAAGCCTTCACCTTCCACGTATCCCATCTTAGCCATCATCTTTGAACCAAACCCCTTGGTGTGCACTTCGAATGAGCCAAAGTTTGATGCCGTGCTCGCTATGGCCACAGCTTTGCTCTCCTGGTTAGAAGTGTCCTTCGAGTCAACCACTTTGACTTGAACAGTGTCTGACTGCATTACACCACTCAATATAAATGACACAGGCTGGGCAGAGTATGCTGCAGGCTTCCTGCCGCTTTGTTTCTTCGCACTCTTCCCACTGGTGCCCTGGCGATTTGCCGAATTCTTGGAGGATTTGCTCTGTGCAGACCCTCTGCCAACCTTTATGGGTGTATCAACAACTGGGAAATCAGCATCGTCCTTGCTAGATCCAATAAGCTGTGGATTTGGAATTGCATCAGTGTTTAAATCTAATCGAAATGTTTAGAATAAAGCAATAAAATAGAACAATAAGCACTTCACATAAAATACCAGATGAGCTTACCTTCTCCAGACGGATTTCATCACTTGCGGATGGCATAGAGGTGTGCAGTGTTCTACTTACAGTAACAAACCTGCAAGTAAGGTTCAATATCCATAAATCGAACAGGCGTAGTATGTGCTAAAAATCTTCTTCCTTTTGGACGGCTAAAATTTACTAGAGAAACTAACCGAAATGGATGCAAAGCAGGCATTCTACAAAGAAGCTAACTACATCCCATAAAAGACTAATCATAATCAATTATATCAACTGAAGAAAAAACAGCATCCTTATTCCTTACATCTTGATCACTTATCCCTTATGCAGTCAAGGGGTTTGTAAGTATCCAACAATCTCTATTTCCCACCGTAATGATGGAGAAAACAGTGAAGGAACACCCCTGGTGCCTCTCTGTTAATTTTTATACTGAAACAGCTATCCTAAGCCAGATTTCTAACAGAAAGATGTAACCACGTACGTGGGTTAATAAAACCTTCTTATAACAATTGATCCATTAATCCAACAAGATGACAGTTTCAGAATGACTGCACTTCAACTGTTGGTTTAGCACAGATACAAGTTCGGTAAGTGGCCAAAACTAAAGAATAATCAGCAAAATGAGCAGTTGACCCCACAAATTAGGTCAAGGAGATACTAACCTTTTCTTGCCAGAACCTTGGCAGCCACTCTTCAAACGATAAATAGCTGCCAGTCGTCGCACCTACAAGTGCCCAAAAGCAGTTGCAGTCGAATTAAGAACATCAGACTTAAATTGCTGGTGGCAAACTCAGAAACACAGATTACCATACCTGGGAACAATCCCGTGGATGCATAGGCTGGAATGCTAGCATATCTATGTTGCTCAAAACCATCTGTTTCAACTTCTAAAATCCAGAAAATTAACACAATTACAACAAATCCATGTGTTTCAGCTGAACAGTTCATTAGAGCCCTGTAAGTCAAAAGTTCTTAGGAAAACTGAGAGACTCAAACAAAATTACAAGCAAGTAGAATAGCTATATCAAGGAAATAGTAAAGCAAATTAAAAGCAAAATCTCTTGTCAGCAGCATGTACCTTGCAACTCGATATTAATAAGCTTAATTTAAAAAAGCTCGCCTAAGGCACGCCTATGCGTGCCCCGGCGTGAGGGTACCAAGGTCAACACCTCGAAGGGGACGAGGTGCGCCTCAAGGATGCAAGGCTATATCTTCCCCCTTTTTCTTCTTTTCCTTAGCATTGCCTTTACCTTCTTGTTCTTTTCGTTCCTTGGGCGCTAAAAGGTTGAGCTATTCTTATATGTTAAGTGTATGCATTGGAGAACTATGACAATAAGATAACATATCTTAAGGTTATTTGCGGTGTTAGTAGTTATATTGATGTCTAATCATTTTTAATATATTATCTAACTTGTTTCTGCAAAATATGTTTCATGAAATGTGAAGTACTTTTAAAATTTTTTGCATAGAAGTGCGCCTTGCATCCATGATGCGTGTTTGCCTCGCGCCTTCCGCCGTGGGACCCTATGCGCCTCAGTGCACCTCGCACCTTTTAAAACCAACCGAATAAGTGCCTACATCCTATACTCTTCTTCACATTAATTGAAGCATCCATGCCAGTTTAAATAAGTTGACATGCACACATCACTGACAGCTCCAGTATTCAAACGACGACACTAGAGTTAGTAATCCATTGTGAAAAGAGGGAAAGCCTGCTTCCCTAACTAGTCCTAAGAAATCCTCATTACCAAATTTATTTGCTCTAGATCAACACCACGATGTAGCATCCTCTCCCTGCGCTTCTCAGCAATCATCTCTTTGCGGAATTTCTTCTTCTCACCTGAAAATGGGCACACAGAACAGTGGTTATGAGATACTGTCATCAAATCACGAAAACAAATATAGCCCCACTGTATTGCAGAAATGAAGATTCAATAAATCTATCATAGAATTCCTGTACACTCAAGGGGGATATAGACAATTAATCTCCCATAGAACAGAGAAATTCTTTGCAAAGAGTAACTGAAGCCCACAAACAGCAACTTCTATAGATAATCAAAAGCATGAGAAGTTTGTTGAACAACAAGAATATTGCAGCAGTGGCCAGAGAAACACCAGCACAGGCCTTGAACCCAGGTAATAATAAGAACTATACCTGGAAATCTCGCGAACCTTTTACTTTTTCGGGCCTCAGATGGCCAAGACTGTGGAAACCTAGCAACATGCTTCTTTTTTGCAGAAAGGCGTCTTGGATCCTTCACAAGCATTATATCATCCAATGGAGAACAATCAATAGTAGCTTTAGATTTATGAGAATCTGCAGAGGGCTTCTTTTTTGGCTTCGGCTTTTGCATGCCATACTTCCTGGATGCTTCCTGAAGAGCAAACCCACTCAACTTCTCTAAAGTCTCACCATATCTGTCACTAGAATCGTCATCACTATCATCAAACTCCTGATGACGATCAATATCCTGCAATGCCAACCACTTGGAGTCTAAAATCTGACTGCTTCCACCTATTCCTTCCAAGTAATCTTCCATAACATCCTCGTCAATATCAGAATCAAAATCTGAGGAATTGGAGGAATCATCACTCTCAGAAGTTTCAGAGGTGCTCCCCTCGTCAGATGACTCCTCCTCCTCTTCATTCCCAATATCCTGCTCATCACTATCATTATCAGATATATCTTGGGTGTACAATCTGATTCCTCCGATAGACACAAATGCAGAATTTTTCTCAGGAGATGAGGTCTGATCTAGATCTCGAACCACTTCAGAATCATCCTCATCCATAAAACGATCATCAACATCCCCTTCAGACTCATGAGAGGAGGAACCACAGCTTGGCTCTTGTCCCTCTTGCACAATAGTTGATGATAATAATATTCCACTAGCTACAACCACTGGCTTATCAGAAAAGGCCAATCCTCTGTGAAGCTCTTCTTCTTCATCTATCACACCTGATGATAACTTAGTAACACCAGGGGTTGCGTCGGGCTCTGCAGAGAATCTGAGTCCATTGTGAGAGCTTTCACCCAAAACAAAATCTGAACTGTATTCATAATTGTATGCCACCTCAGAAGCCTCCATTGATGGTGCCGGATCTTCGTAAACTACAATTTTGCTATCCTTGTTGCCTAAAAGGATAACCGGACGTGATCCATTTACATCACCATCTTCATCCTTTCTCCCAATGCCACTGTCTGACTGCAATACATCCCATGTTGTAACAAAAATATATTAGTTCAGATGTCCAAAATATGTGTACAAATCCAGGAAAGTTAAACAATTGTATCTAATAAACATGAAGTTATTCGAATTGAAATGCTTTAACATTCCAATAACATCAGAGCTCAACACCAAGTATATAGAAGAATTAAGCAAGAATCAAAACAGAATTGAAGCCCAAAATAAGGAAATGCTGCTTAAGAGTATATACATAGCCTCAAACATATCACCCTGACCAACCCAACGTCAGGGGAGTCTCTAGTTCATATAATCAAAGATCCAGTTTCAAAATCGGAAGAAACTTCAATTGATACCATATATCAATGAAAATTCATTGTTTTAGGTACCTGGGGTTCAGTAGAAGGGTAATCATAGCGAAAAACATTGGCAGAATATTCCCTCGAACCAGGCTTAGAATTAGAATTCGACCCACTTCCAGAATCCCTGAATTTCAACCCAGATCTTCCATTGGAATTGTGGTTTTGTCCTGCATTTCAGCACTCAATAATCCCAAAACAAAGAGAAAAACACAAAACCAAAACAAACCCAGAATTGCCCACAAATCAAACAGACTAAATCACAAAAAATACACAAAGAATCAATAGTAACCTCGATTTGAAGCAGAACGAGGAGAAGAAAACGGGGAATCAAAGCCAGCCAAGATGCCACCTTCAACAAACAGCGATTGATTGGGCCTTCGATTCTTTGATTTGTTAAAAGGTTTCCTCTTTCCTCCACCCATCAAGGATTTACAAAATGGAATTACGATTTCTCAACTCACAACTTATCAAAATGCCAACTTTGAATATCTTCCTTGAAGAAGCGGATGTTTTCGGGTGTTTTCTTGCCTCAGTCTCGCCGTCGCCACTGCTTCCCGATGAGACGGTGGCGCGTCGTGGGGCTCTACAATGTGCGGACTTAGGGCATCTACCTTCAAGCCCAATCGAATATCCATCTACTCAGTTAGGTTTCCAGGAACCCACGAAGAGCAATGACATTGGACCAATTCATTCGTTGTACCCAAGTTCGGGCCAACTACGGGCCAGTTCTTTTTGTTGGTGTTCACCTCTCCTACCACTAGACAGTCGTACACTCCATCTCACTTCTTTCAATGGGCTTTTTTTTTGGTTTTTGGTTAGTAAACAGGAGTTGGTAGTAAATACATGAATTTGGTGAAAATTTATAGAATTAGGTAAAAGTTGGTAAAAAAAAATTTGTAATGATTGGTGTAAGTTAGTTAAAGTTGGAAAAGATTAGAAGAAGTTTGAAGATGTTGGTAAGAAATGTAAATGAATAGAAATTTCTTTGTAAAAATTTTTAAGGAGATTGGTCAGAGTTGATAGAAGTTGGTTAAAGGTTGAAATAATTAGAATTTTTTTATTTTTAAAGTTGGTAGAAGTTGATGAGAATTAATAGAATAAGAGTGATGTTAGAATGCCTTAAATCTGTTTTTAACCCCCTTCGCAGACCTAGCACGGTGGTTTCGCTGACGGCGTACGTGATGCATGGGTTAGGGTTAGCTCTAAAACCAAAACCCTATATATGTATTGCGTATCTCTGTATTCCTACATATCAATAAAACTATCCCTCTCTTCTGCATGTGGACGTAGCTAACATATTGTTAGTGAACCACGTTAAATCTGTGTGTGCTTGTCAATTTGTTCATACTTTCTCGCATCCGTTATAACAAGTGAATTTACCGATGAAAAAAACAGACCCTAATTTCTTTCCACAACTTGAAGATAAATATCACTCTTTAGTACTAATCACTTATTCACACTCCGTCTCACTCCCCATACTATCATTTCAATAATTCTTTCTACAACTCCATTCCATTTTTTCCCATTCTATTCCACTCCATCCAACTATTTCCCATTCTGTTCTACTCCTTCCCATTCCTACAACGAGGAAAAAAACAGTCTTTTTCACTTCATTCCACTCGTTGCCACGCTGTTCCATTTCTTCTCATACCACACCCATAATATACCAACGAAAAGAACAGACCCTTCATGGGACGTTTTACTTTTATTATTTATGTTTATATTTATGCGATTTAACAAGGTCTACAACCTAGCAAATATGTAGTAACTCAGTTCGGTTTCAAATTGAATTTTGATATGAGTTTCAACTCAGATCATTTTTTTTTAAGACTGACTTCGGTTCATTTGATTTTTGATCCAATAAATTTGTTATAAAAACAAAAATAGTTTAGCCAAAAAAAAAGTTTAGTTAGGTTTGGTTCATGTCAACTTCAGTTTCGGGTCTACTTCAAGTTAGTTGTTTCGATCATCAATTCAACTATGAGTTCAAATCATTTGGGTCAATTTTGTCAAGTCCTCGCCCCAACCTTTTTTAGGTTAGGGTAGGCGTAACACCCGTATTCTTTATTTTTGGTCAAGTTGAGTGTATTACCTTTTTGCATCGTAAAATTGTATTTTTATTAACAATACAAGTTAAATTATTACTGATGTGCTTATGCGAACTATAATTTTATAAAAAAGAATGTTTTCGTCGCTATTAATAATATTATTAGTTATGAAAATCTTTCGATGATTTGTAGTATGCGTTAATATAAATTATTAACGAGTACTAAATCGATTAGGAACCCGAATGCGATTAGGTTGTCAATCTTAGATATAGTTCGATGTTTATTAAGTCGAACCTTTACATATTTAGGATCGAATAATCAACAATGATTGGATTAACTATTGGGTTAGAATAAGACGTTCGAGATTGGACTAGCTAATTTAGTTGGCTTGAAACCCCAAAAAAAAAGGTAGAACAAAAGTGGGCCAAGCCCCCTTCTCTTTCACGGAAACACGACAGAGAGGGGAGAGAGCTCTGCTGCTCCTAGCCCTGCGATACCCCCTTCACGACGTAGCAGAGAAGAGAGAGGGGGGGAAGGCCGACAGCGTGCCATCACCGGCCGTCGCCTAGCTCGACGGGAACTGCAAGGGCGAACTCAGATCAACAAGGGTGAGCAGAGAAGAGAGAAGAAGGGCGGTCGAGACGACGAGGAGGAGAGGAGCCACGACCACGGCAGTCACAGCAGAGGTCGACGGCGAGGGTTCCGGTGGGCTCGGTTCCCACAGCGGGGTAAGGTCGACAGGAAGAGAAAAGGAAAAGAGAAATAGGCAGCAGCAGCAACTAGCGAGGAGGGACGAATTCCGGGTTTTGAAATTCCAAATCGAGCCCAATTAGCCCAACAATCGGGTCCTCGAACTTGGAGTCGAGGTGGGTGTTTCTCGCCTCCTAAATCATTAGTAATTTCGAAAACGATTTAGCCCTCGAGTCATGTCGCATGTTAGTCTAAGGTTAGTTAGATTAATTGATATTATGCATGTCCTATTTCAGATGAATTTAGTTTAAATCAATGTATGTTAAGTTTAGTTAGTTCATGCCTGAAAGTAACTTCGAAATAACCTAATAATGTTTCGAATAGAGATAGGTTAGTTTAGTTAATTAACGCTTGAAAATGACTTCGAATCTATATATGTTAGTTTAGTTATTACATGCTTATAACTGGCTTCGAAATAATATACTAATACTTCGAATCGGTGCCCGTTAAATTAACTAATTCATGCTTGAAAAAGACTTCGAAATGAACTAAGAATGCCTACATTTGATGCATGTTAATTGGCTAGTTCGTGTTTAAAAATAGCCTTGAAACGACCTAAGCATGCTTCAAATCGATACTTGTTAAGTTAAGTCAAGTTATGCTTTGAAAATGGCATGTCTAATTGATTAGTTATACTTTGAAAATGGCATGTTTAGTTGGTTAGCTATGCTTTAAAATGACATGAACTTGGCATGCTTACCTCCTATTTGTGAGTTATGAATGTAGGCTAGTTTCATGTCTTGTGAGTTATTTCAGTTCGTTAAGTACTCATTTCAAGTGAAATATATATATATATATATATATATATATATATATATATATATATATATATATATATATATATATATATATATATATATATATATATATATATATATATATATATATAGATATATATATATATATGTATGTATTATATATGTTATATATATATATATATATATATATATATATATATATATATATATATATATATATATGCTGTATCGAGCTGCTGGATGGTTGTTGCTCGCTCGGTAAGTTTATACGTAGCTATTTCATTTGATTTTTATGATAATATGCTATGATTATGGAATTGAAAACCGAATTGATAGTCGAATGGTTTTAGGATGAACCGATGAGAATTTTGAGGTCCTTGTGGTCGATGTTGTGTGATAAGGGGGTATGAGTTGTGTTTAACCACAATCATGTGGATTGCGAGACTATATATGGCTTATTTAGTTGAATTGATTATAAAGTGTTTGAATGTGTTACGTGCAAACTCCGTTCCCTTTTATGCCATTAAGTTTCATCTTACGAGTGAGGGTGAGTTTGAAAAAGGAAGTTTTCATATTTGTAACTAATAGTAGCCATAACTATTAGCAAATGATAGCCTATTTTAAATATACAAATACAGTTTTGGGAGTAAACTCGCTTAAACGGGAGAATTCCTAAGGAATTTAAATAAAAAGACAATGCGATATATGAAAAAAGATTTCGCTGTGAGAGGCAGCAAACTCATTAGCAGTTATGGCCCATACGCTTTAAATTGGCTAAGATAATGTGTTTTGGACAATATGATATGAATGATGCTAGCCTAGGGGATAAGTCCTGGTACTAGAAACTCTAGAAGATCCTGACGAGGGTAATGATCCAATATGTTATATGTAGCCGTCCCAGGAGTAAGAGTTTAAGCATGAGTGTTAGGTCTCACTATGGGATTTGAGAATAGATCTCACCCAATTAGCATCTTGTAATGACCTTATGCCAGATATATTTTCCTAATAAGTAAAGAAAGGCAGTTGGCTTTTTGCCATTTTAAGTATTTCAGAAGAAAGAAAGTTTCAAGGGTCATTAAGAGGTCAGATGAATGAAACGTGAAAAGCTTATAAGGATCATTATGTGATCAATACGAAAGAGATTTCTTATAAAGAAAATGAGCCTCAACAAGACTAAGAAAAGAAAGTTTTTACGGGCCTCAAGAGGTTAAGCAAAGTGTTTTCAAGAAAGGAAGGAAAGCTTTATGTGCATGTTCTGTGCATTTCTTATGAACGAAATGTGTTTACCCTATGAATGAGATTTCAAGTAAGGCTAAGTAAAGTGTTTTCACGAAAAAGAAAGATTCTGATGTACACTCCATGCATGTCTTATGAATGAGCAAGTATATTCTGAATGAAATCTCAAGTACAGCATGGCCATATCCTTGTAATGCATCGAGCATATGAGTTTGAATATACATGTTTAGTTAAAGAAAGCTCATTTCATAATCTCTACTTCATGTGTTTGAGCATCTCCTATGAGTGAATTAGATAAATAAAGCATAAATCATGAACTATACCACATAACCTATGAAAGAAAGTTCTGTGTTTAGCCTCATTGCTTACTTATGTGTGTTGACTACTTGTTAGTAAATGAATTTAGTCATTCAAGGACCTAAAAATAAGTTTGAGCGGCTAAAATGAAGTTTATGGATAGTGATCCTTCCTCAAGGATTTATGATTGCCTAATATGATAGTAATACATAAGCACGTGATATGTGGCTATTAATAATATTATTGCCTGCAGCGGTTTTGGTTTAAGGAGTCGGGAAATACTTACTGAGTGTGTGGTTATTCATCCTATTACTCTTTCCCCCTTTTCCCTACTTTTGCATTATGATAAGTAGAAGCCACATCACTTATGCTAAGATGGATTCTATTCTTGCTTGCAATGTGTCATGTGTGCCCATTTGAAGAGGTCTTCCATGTTTAATGAAGCCATGTAATGTATTCCTAGAATTGTAAACGTTTATAATCAAGTATTCTAATTCATATAGTGTATTCGGTTTAGGGGTCGCTCTATATGGCCATGTGTGCCCGACATCTAATTTGTCAGTTGTCCTTTTAGCTGAAATCAATTACGTTTGGGGATGTAAGCCTCAATACTCCGGTTGTGCGAACCGTTGAGTTGTATCTTTCACTTCTCCCATGTTGATGAACTATATTGTTTGATGTACTCCGAGCGAGTTGTTCGTTGAGTTATGAACTCCAGCGTGTAGCCGTTGAGCTTATTTTGGAATGTTTTACGCTTTCGTTGATTGTAAATGGTCTGTGTTTAGGGAAAATTTTGTCCGTTTCGTCCCGAAATTTAAGTAGAAAGTTAAGAAAACATAACCCTCCTAGTCCTAGAGGTTGAGAGTGTTACAATAGGATGACACTTGGCTGTTCTGTCTAAATGCTACAAGACGTGCTAGACCCCCTATAAATTGGAGAGTTTTTTTTTTTCTTTTTTGTTGGTAGGGTGGGGATGACGCTTGGCTATCTGTTTAAACGCTACAAGATGTGCTAACCCCTATAAATTGAAGGATCTATATCTAATTAATTGGGATGTGGTGGATTTTAAGATGATGTGGTTCTGATCAGTTATGAATCGGATTTAGAATTTTAGATTTAGGTCTCATCTCTGCAAACCAAATATTTTAGTGATTTCTTTTATTCGATGTTATGGAAAGTAGAAAGTAAAGTGAATATGAAGCGAATTTCAGTATTAATTTTTTATATAGAAAAAAGAATTCAAATACAAATAAAATCGATCCATTGTCATCCCTACTAAGAGGGTTTGCTTATCAAGGGACAAATTATGGTAAATGCTATGATATTTATCATATTTTAACTATGAGGTTTATCCAAGGATTTAAATATATGTACCCTTCTTCAACTATGAATATTATATATCAAGATTAGTTTGTGATCTATTAAACAACTAATCAGCCAAAAGTTGTTCAAGGAAATTTTAACTTTTTGATCAGATCAATAAGTGGTTCAAATGGTTTAGAGCGTTCTAGTGAATTGATTTGTTTTTATGGCTCCCCTGCTCCTTCAAGTAGCTAGCATGAGATTTTTTGTAATATCTCATGAGTTAACTTTTTTACTATAATGTATTATTAGAATCCTGGCCATATTGTTTTTGAATAAATTTTAGTTTTTCAACATTTGTCCCTTCTTTCCACTCCTTTTGGAAAAATCTCACCTATTTCCCCTTATTCCACCCATTCTCATTCTTCATCCAAAAAAAAAAACTCACCCAGTTCACCAAAAATCCGCCTCTTATACCACTTCTTGCTATTGCTTTCTATTTTTCCACTCCCATTGAGAATAGAATAGAATAGAGGCGGAGTGGGAGGGAATCGATCTTTTTTGCATGGCCTATGAAGGAGTTGAAAAGGGTTTGAGAATGATTAAAAAATACTAATTTACTCATGAAAAGCGTAGGCCTAAGCATCTATTTATTTTGACATTTGTCCAACCGTAACTGTTTTCAACTACTTCCAACTGCTAACCGTCAATATCAACTACTGACAACCGTTGGCAACTGCTCACGTTATTTTCCAAAAGCTAATCCAGTTGCTTCCCAATTGCTTACAAAGCTGCTCACAACTATTCATAGCTATCGCTCCCAGTTGCTAATCGTTCCCTGCAACCGCTAAAACAGATAGGCCGGTAGGCCCTAAGAAGATAAACAAAATGTATTACGATGCGAGTAGATGAACTCCTAATGCCAGTTTAAGGCGGGTTTTTTTTTTTGGTTGGTAAATCCACTTTTGCAAATTTTTATCAACTTCTACGAACTATTTCTAACTCTAACCAATCTTTCCCAACTCTAACCAACTTATACTAACTTTTTCTAAGTTCTTACAAAAATTATTCGCCCTTATTTACAGTTTTTATCAATATCTTGCAACTTATACCAACTCTTTAAAATATTTCTCAACTTTAACCAACTCTTACCGACCATTCTAAAAAAATGCCAACTCTTTTTAACTTCTATCAACGTTTACCTACTTCGTCTATTTACTAGCTCATATTTGCCAATGAAAAGGGGACCCTTAATGCATTAATTTCCACATTGGTTATGATCCATTCACTTCATTACACACATTAAAGACCAAAACACTGACATGATATGACTGTATGATTGATAAAGATATATAACGAATGGGATATTGCCTTGTTGATCAAACATGAATATTTGTTGCCAATGACATAAAACTGCCTTACAAATGGGGATGGCAATAGGCCTAAAGGCCAAATTAACCAGTGAAAATTAAATGCCAGTGTATTGAGTAGTGAGTTCAAGACAATGCCAATATTTCATGTGGCCAGCCCAATTTATTGTACAAATAGACTTCTAATACGAAAAAGTTAAACCCATACATTTTAATTTTGAAGGCATACATTTAATTAGAGTACAACTACTATTGGCAATAAAATATGAAGCGTTACATTTCTTCATTTGCAAGACAAGTAGATGAGACCTTCACAAATTCAAAATATTAGATTAGTTAAAGAAAGTGACAAACATACTAACGCACGTTGGTGCAAGTGGTTTGATATTTGTTTCCCTTAAGTAAGATATCAGGTTTGAATCTTATGAATGCTTGTGATTAGAAACAATCTATGGTGGAAGAACTCTACTCTTTATTAGACTAATAATAGTTCGACTTCAATGAAATGAATAGTTTAAGATAAAAAAAAAAAAAAGGTGACAAACATTGACCTTCCAAAAGGGAGGGGGGGGGGGAAAAGCACAAGTTTATGAAGGAGACAGCTGCGTCACGCCGGAAAACGATCGCATACGCACCATTGGTCGTCTAGCCGCGGGCGCGCAGCCATGGGGCGTAACCGTACTTATAAGCAAACTTTAAGGGCAATTTCGTCACTTGACTACTTAAAAGTTAAAACCAAAGGAACCTTTTTAAAATTAAAATCTTCATAAAATATACGCCCAAATTAAAATCCCAGCATCCGAACTCTCTTTCTCTCTCTTCAGTTCCTGGGGAGGAAAACATCACAAATTCAAATCTGGCTCTGTTTCTCCTCCTCCTGGGAATTTTTTCATTTGATTTCTGAATTGTTTGTTTTTGCTTCCATTAGATTCGATTCGATTCGATTTCCAATGGCCTTCGAAAATTACACCGACAAAAATGCCGTTTTCAGAAAGCTCAAAGCCAAATCCGAAAACAAGGTTTCTGAATTGTTTCTGTGTGTTTTCTGCATTTTTTCTGATTGTTTTGGGTTTTTGTTGCTGAATTGGTTCATTAGGTCGAGGATATAGTTCAGATCGGGGTATGTATTGCTGGGTTTTGATTTGATTGCGCTGTTTTTGCAGATGTGTTTTGATTGCAATGCGAAGAACCCTACATGGGCGTCGGTGACGTACGGGATCTTTCTTTGTATTGACTGCTCCGCTGTTCACCGAAGTCTCGGTGTTCATATCAGCTTTGTAAGGTAAGCTTCGGATTCCGTGCTTGTTTGATTATGGTGATATGGACCGAATTTTAGGGTTTAGGGGCATTAAGGAGATTTTTAGTTTTTGCAATCATGTCGTAGATGGAGTGATCCCGTGATTTGATGATAAGTTGAAATTCTCGTTGTTCATGAAAGCGTGGCTTATTGGGTGCATGAAAATTTGAACGGCGGTCAGATTGTAACTGAAAACTGATATTGGCTTATTTGATTTTGCTGGGTTCCTAGAAAGATTCATCCTTGTATGCTTCTTGAACGCAGGGGATGCTAAGGTTGGCAAACTATGAGGATTTGAATCTCTAATTATTCAAACCTCTGACGTGTTACTGTTGAAGTTATTGTCCCTGTAAACTATGATCTGGCATCTTAGACTGCAATTAGATTACTCCTGTGTCAATTTGTCTCGTGATTGAAGGACATTGAAAAGCAACTCTGTTTTCATTAACCTCCTGAAATCTTGAACTGGTTGCGAAATCTCTGTCATTATGACAGTCATAACCTGATCCGCAAGATATTGGTGGGATGTTGAAGAATGAGGGCATTCAGCTTTGAGTCAACTTGATTATGCTTTAGTTAGATGATGGTGGATGATACGAGTAGCATATCTGATGGAGATAAGGATTGCTCGATTGACGTGGCAGTGTCCTATAATCAATAAAGTTTGTGATTTAGAACATTTTAACAGAACAAGATCCGATGTTCTGTGGATTCTAACTTCTAATCTATCAAGCAAGGTATAAAATCGTTTGGGGATCAATTAGCTGGAAGTTATATCGTTTTCTGCGGGTTCTGTTTAAGAGATGAACTGTTTGTAACGGTTTAAATAAAGGTTTCAGTTCCTTATCAAAAAGTGAATCTAGGCAGTTCCTTGGCAAAGACTAATACTGGCCAATTACATTCTTGAGCAAAGCAAGGGATTTAATTTGGTCTGATTGGACTTTGGGGCTATCTAGGTGGTTTAAAGCTCCTCAGCCCTTTTAACCCTGTAAGCAATGTGGATCACTACAGATACTTTATGTACTAGATACTTGCTGCCAGATGAGGCCTGAAATTATGGGAAAGGTTATGGAGATGTTGGTTGTTTAACTTGTTTTTATGGCTAGAAGCTTACAACCAGACAATCTAAACATTTTTCTGGATTTATAGAACTAAGAGCATGTATCACCTTTATGTTAGAATTTAGAAAGGTTGTCAGGAACTAGACCATTCTCATGATAGGGAACTCTGGCCTAGATCTGTAAGGGTTCTGATAATATGGAAGCCTGGTGTATGGCTATGATATAAAATGACAACCAAATTGTTTTTTTGTTAAATATCCCTGAAAAGTTGTGATTGTTTAAGTTCAAAGGCAATTTCGTTCATAAACATGCTGTGGTTTGTCATTGTTTCTGCTGGAGTTGGGATTTTTCCTTAATGTAATCTTGTTCTGGCATATCGCTTGATTGCTCGTTTTCTATCGTGTGCAAAACTTTACTTGGAATCTCAGAGACAAATGAGGAACCCAATGGGATTAGATTTGTCTTGTGAGTTCTGTAGATAAAGAATGGAACAGTTGACACCTTGAGAGGAGGTATACTTTGTTATTACTCAATAGTTTATCCATTGCCAGTATTGGGGTTAAATAGCATGGTATTGCTGATATTTGTTTATTTGTTGGGAACTTCCTTTCAGCCTAGCTATGGCTCCATATAGGTATGGTTGAGGTGAAAGTTGTCACTACCCTTCAGGCCTTCATGCACCAGTGTTGTGACCTGTTTCAGTTAAAAATGTGTGGAGCTTTGGATCAGATAGAGGCGCTAGTTGGGGCAGTAAATATATGATTGACGTAGGACAGTTTTTGATGGAAGTTTGTTTGGGATGCACAATCTGTTTCACTTATACTTGGCTTTGGGAAAAGGTTGTTAATATAGAACACTGTTATGGAAATATCATTTCAAATTTTCTTTTGTACTGGCACACATGCCTTTCAGCCTAGTTAATGATTAATGGAAGCCGGGCAGGATCTTTGCAATTCCACAGTAATCTTCAGTTGCTTATTCATGTC
This sequence comes from Carnegiea gigantea, assembly GCA_029747015.1. NCBI lineage: Eukaryota > Viridiplantae > Streptophyta > Magnoliopsida > Caryophyllales > Cactaceae > Carnegiea > Carnegiea gigantea. Next base: position 1,856,234 of record JAKOGI010000030.1, on the reverse strand, counting down.
TGCTTGAAGCTGTTGGAAGATGGATGCAATGAAGGCAGGTCCCTGAGATCCATAACTAGTGCAAACTGTTTGTTCATGAATGCTTCAAGATATTGGAGTGTGTTATTTTGATGGTCAAACATCGTTGAAGAATTCTTTTGTCTCTGCAGTGCTGTCTAAAGAGTTTGAGGTGGTGTGATAGATCTTGTTTTTCAACGCCTTAGGTCTGATATGTGATTTTGGACCCTGCCTTCGAGTTAAACTTTCAAACATGTATCTAGTTCTTATATATGACAAAATTGATCAATGTTTAACTTTGTGTGATCCCTATCATGTGTTCTTTCCCCTGAGGTCCCTACCCCCCCCCCCCCCGGGGGGAGAAATTGAATTTGATGAGTGAGGAATGAGGATCTACTTGAGGTTTGGCCATTCCTGCCATTTTGAAAAAGAACTAGAAAGATTTGGTGGGAAATGAACTTGACATTGTAGCTATGAAGTGTTTCTTATGTATTTTGTTGTGTCTGTCAGTCCAAATGACAGATAACCAAATAAAATTGTCATGCAAATTTTCAGAACCCAACATGTTATTGTTCTAAAATAAGTTTTGTTTCCGCTTTTCTCTGTTTGGGGTCGTAGATAGTTGAATGTGATTGGCTTTCATTCCCTGCAGGTCTACAAACTTAGATTCATGGTCCCCCGAGCAGTTGAAGACGATGTGCTTTGGAGGGAACAATCGTGCTCATAATTTCTTTAAGCAACATGGATGGACTGATGGAGGCAAGATTGAAGCTAAATATACATCAAGAGCTGCCGAATTATACCGGCAGATACTTGCTAAAGAAGTTGCCAAGAGTTCTACTGATGACTCAGGCTTACCTTCTTCGCCAGTGGCATCGCAGTCAGCACAAGCATCTAATGGATTTTCTGACTCCAACATTAGTGAAGCTCAAAAGGAAAGTTCCTCAGAAAAGAAGGAAACTCCTGATTTACCTGCTTCTCCAAGAACTCATTCTGTTATCACTTCTACTGTGAAGAAGCCTCTTGGTGCAAAGAAAACTGGAAAGACTGGAGGCCTTGGTGCTCGTAAGCTCACGAAAAAGGTTATTTGACCCTGTGCTTTGCTTTTCTCTGTTCAGAAAGTGGCCTTTTGGGCTAATGGTTTTCATGATAGTGCTGACTCTGAAAAGTTCACCTTCGCATAGGAAAATGTTACTTTTGCAGTTCATTCGTTCTGTGTAAAACTAAGGAATGACTGTGCACTGACTGAATGGCTTGATCACTGCAGCCAACTGAGGGCCTTTATGATCAAAAGCCAGAAGACCCGCCCGCTCCTGTTGCCACTGCAAGTAGTAACCCCCCACCAGTTGGATCCTCTTTTCCTTCTCGGTTCGAGTACGTTGACAACCTTCATACCATCGATAAAAACTCTGGAGGGCCACAGATAGTTGGCCATGTTGCCCCACCAAAGTCTTCAAGCTTTTTTGCCGATTTTGGTATGGACAGTGGATATCAGAAAAAGGGATCAACCTCGTCAAAAGTCCAAGTAAGATGTAGTGAAAGTATCCCCTGTGATATTGTTTACTTTTCATGTTGGATTCGTGTCTCTGAAAATCTTGAAAGCCTCGAGTTTTCTAGTAAGTTATTTGATTATTAGTACAGTAAACAAAGTACATCTAAACTTTTTTTAATTCATCTTTCAGAAATTTATCCCCATATGTGCAACTCCTGTTTTGAGAATGCAGCCCCCTTTTCCCTCTGCTTTTTCTGCTTGATGTTGTGCCTATTGAAGCTATGCTTATTTGTGTAGACTTTGGTTTTGAGCCATTACCTTGTTACCCGTTGTTATGCTTATCAGCTCAATATCCTCTGGTTCAGTTGTATCTGAACTCCTGATACACCTGATCCATCTCCTGTGTTATGCATTTTGTTCTTTCTTGCCAGTCACAAGAAATTGTTCGCAAATGGGCATCTGGCTATGCTTATTTGTGTAGACTTTGGTTTTGAGCCATTACCTTGTTACCCGTTGTTATGCTTATCAGCTCAATATCCTCTGGTTTAGTTGTATCTGAACTCCTGTTACACTTGATCCATCTCCTGTGTTATGCATTTTGTTCTTTCTTGCCAGTCACTAGAAATTGTTCGCAAATGGGCATCTGCTGTGTTTTGAATTTTTAATAAGTTGACTCTGTGCACTTGATTGTGGGCGTATGCTATAGGGAATATAAATGATGATTAGTCCTCATTTGTAAATCTTGTTGGCGACAAAAATGTTTTCTTTGGATAAAATTCCTTTGTTAAGAAACAAGGCATCTCTATCTACCATTAGATGCGCACATTTGGACTCCCAATGAGATTATTGTTGTGGTTGCTATGCTGTTATTGTCTCTTCCTTGTAGAACATTCTTCAAGATATGAACATATATGAACACATACAACTTCGACCACTAAAAGTCTATTGAGATTTGTACCATTTTCCATCGAGGAAGCGCAGGGTCAAATAGTCAAATCCCACTATAGGCATTTGAGAATTGTTCTCCTCTTACACTCTCCCTCTCTCCGTTGCTTTCCCTCGGTAGGGTACCCCCAAGAGATATGGGGCTCTTAGGGGGTTACCTTACCAACCATTGGCCCCCCCCCTCCCTGCCCCCCAAAAAAAGGAACATTTACTACTAGCTGCAAAACTAATACAAGGGTTTTATAAGAGAGTTGATTAAGGAAATTGAAGGCCAACTATAGAAGTCTATAAATGAAAGGTGATGATGATTTTGTATGGACGCAAATGATAAATGAAATTATGAAAGGTATTTGGCCGATGATAACCATAGCAATTTAATGGGGTATTTGGAAAAAGAGAAATTTCCGGACTTCTGAGGGCATAGTTATTCCTCATCAGGAGTCTGACCTTTATTTTGGGAGGACTTCTATAGGTGGAGTCATGTGCTGAACAAGTGAAAAAGTGATCGAAAACTTTGACCTTTTTGGATATTGTAGGCAAGATTATTCGGAAGAGCATGAGGGTTTGATGATTTTTGTACCTGCCCCCTTTTGTGTGTGGATGGCATCGCCTCATTGTCTCTCTAAATTGTTTTTTGATTACTCATCAAAAAAATAATAAATGAAAAGTAATGGTGGTAAGTATATACTAAGCTATAATCAATGAAGTTTAATAAAGTTCAAGCCTGCCAACTTGAGATTTGGAAGTGAAGAGGGTCTCACATGGATCAAGGAAGTTGTTCCTAGTTTTGAGAAGTTGGGCTATGCCAATTTGGGGCGTCTGGGGAGGATAAAATATCAAAGATATGACGGAAATTATCCAGAACTGGAAGTTTAGAGGTTCAAGAATGACAGAATGTCTGGAAGTTAGATGCATGTTGAGCTAAGCTCATGTGGTGACATTTGATCTCTCTCTCTCTCTCTCTCTCTCTCTCTCTCTCTCTCTCTCTTGCTTTTTTCCTGTGAACGTGATCTTATTTTTACTTTGTCTGCATCGTGTAGTAAGTCTACACATATGTTGCAATGGGTCTTCTGATCTTTAGGCTATTTCATTGTGTAATTTTTATCTAACAGATTGAGGAAACTGATGAAGCTAGGAAGAAGTTCTCGAATGCGAAATCCATTTCTTCTGCTCAGTTCTTTGGAGATCAAAATAGAGCTGGTGATATGGATGCTCGGGCTTCTCTACAGAAGTTCTCGGTGAGTACATTGGTTGGTTGAAATTAGTTGGATGATTGATTTATGAATTGATCAGAAGACTTAGAAACATTTCATCTCTCATTTGTCGTAGGCCTTTCATAGCATTATTTGTACCCCTTGGTAAAATCAGTTGTGATGTTTATTTCATCTGTGGGTTATTGACGTCTGGAATCTATTTCCCATATCTAACACAGTTTAGTTGCCATGATTGATTGTTTGGAAGGAAAGATCACACCTTCTAGATTGGCCAGAGTGATAGCTGGAATTTGTCCATTCATATGTGTTTGTGTTTTTGTTTTTTTTTTTTTTTTGAAGTTCATCTACTTTTCTTTGTAATGCTTCACAAGCTACTTAGCATGTGCATGCAATTACTTTAGTTGTTTTGGTCTGTGTACTGAGTACCTGCAGTAATATTTCATATATTGGTCTTTATTCATATATGATCTGTCTTTGCTGTTCATTAGCACTGGTTCATTAAGTATCTGGGATTTCCATTTGGTTTCCCATTGAGAGCATTAAAAAACAAGTGCTGTTTCGAAAGATCATCCATGTGTATTATTGTGGTTTTCTGCAGTGGTCTTCTCTAGCGTGTTCTTTTGAACTCTTATCAGTCATGCTTTCTATCATATGTTCTTGTGGTTTTATGTAATATTCATGTTAAAGACAAAATAGGGGTATTTGTGTCTGCAAAATGGTAAAATTGCATTCATTTCACTTGTTTGATGTCAGGGATCTTGTTAAGCTTTTTTTTTCCTTTTCCTTTTGTGCTTGGATTTCCAGCCTCTACGTTTCCTCTAAGCTTTCTTATTATGTTCTGTTCTTATTGGCATATTTTTCTGGCCGCCTGGGCTTCTGTTTGTTTCCTGTACTATATGTTACCTTCCATTTTCCCTATAGATCAGTAGGATGTTGTTTACATCTTCTGCTATTTCATCAAGTCTATCTGAGGATGATGTCTTGTTGAATTGCTGTATTTTCTTTCAGGGATCAGCTGCCATCTCAAGTGCAGATCTTTTCGGGAATAATTCTGATAGTTCTCTTGACATTTCTGCAAGTGACCTTATTAACCGTATATCATTCCAGGTACTGACCATAGTTATGTTTGGACCTTTGCATCAGCATTTTTGGTGTTTTTCCCCCCATTTCGTTCAGGCTTTGTTTTGGTTTTTTTGGTTGGTTGGGGGGGGGGGGACATTTTTGTTGGTTTTTTCTTTTTCTTTTTTTTTTGGTTGGTTTTTGTTGGTGTATCATTCCAGCTATATTCAATTCTGGAATTTATTTGTGATAACTGAGACTGACGTCTACATATTGCCCCAACAATTACGAGAGCATTTGGTCAATAACCAATTTTGAGATCTTATATTCTGTCGCTGGTCATGCAAAGGCACAAATATTCTTCTCTGAATGGCCAGATGCCTCTCACTTCAAAACAAGCAATAAGGAAGATCAAAATTCAAGTATCATTCTTCAGGAAGTTATGATTCAACACTGTAATCTCATTATTTCTTCTATTACACAGGCCCAACAAGATTTATCATCTCTGAAGAACATTGCCGGAGAGACAGGGAAGAAGCTCGGTTCCCTGGCGTCGACATTGATGTCTGACCTTCAGGACAGAATCCTCTAAATGCAGTAGCGTCTGTAATCATTTGGACATGCCACACCTAGCAGGAGTAACTTTTCTCTAGCAAAATGTACAATGAGTCTCTTTTATAAAATTCTTTGGAAGATTCTTAGAAATAAGATTTTCGGCACTCTTTTCAGGTTTGCTGCGAGCTGGCTCAACGAATATTTTGTAGCAAAGATGGTCTCTCGTGTCTACTGTTCATTTTATGTCGCTTTAGCATTTCAAATCTCATGACTGATGAGTCATGCTTTGTAACCCTTGCCAGAATTTTCAGACTCTGCTTCCTGTTGTATGTAACTTTTGTTGTAAGACATTAGTACCATAGAATTGGGTTCAAAGATTTGTTCGTGATTGCCAGTTGAATTTGTGAAGCCTTTTGACATTACATTGCATACATCTGGTTGGAACTTGAAAGGCTTACTTTCATTAGTTCATGCTCCTTTTTATGTCCAATTGTCCATCGTGGGTAAACTACGTTACTGACTTAGACGTATAAGTGGCTCACAGTTTGAGCAATACCATGCATCAGTTATCTGCTTTGCTCGTTCTAAGGTCCAGTTCACGGCCGTGATCCGCCTTCCATACAATCTCTCTCTCTCTCTTTTTTTTTTTTTTAATAAAACAACAAAAATTAAAATTCTAAAACCCACGATATAATATATTCAGGTAATAAAATACAAGAAATAGGCAAGCCAAGTTGTGATATCGAGGATATAAGAAGACAAAAAAAGGGAACTTGCATGATTAAACGCTGTGGGCCTCACTTTAATCAAAATTATCCATAACCATTGCATACGCTTCAAACCATTGAAATTCAAAATTAATATAAACAGTAGTCACAATAACATGTTTCCTTTATCAATGTGAGAAAGGTTGCAGTCCTAGAAATAACTTTGCAAATTATACTAGCAGACTAAAGATTCAAACTGTAAGTTTTTGTGTTACTATCTTTTTGCAAATGTGTCAAAAGTTAAAAACCAATATAGGTCAGGAAAAAAAGAAAGATGGTTATAAGAACAGCCCATCAGGCAATAATTTTATTTGGTGAAAATCAAACCTAATAGATCGCAAAAGTATGAATATTTAGAACAAAGCTGAAACTTTTGTTAACACACAAAACTCCAAAGTAAATAAACAATAAAAAAAAAGTAAGCAACTACCTCAAACACCATCCCTTCTAATGTATAAAAATAGTATTTAACCAACAAAAAAGCAAAACAATTTAAAAAAAGAAAACGTTGATCATAAATGCATCATTTTGAAAAAAAAATGGGAATGACATGGGCGATAGGCCCTGAGGGAAATATGTCTTACAGGTTGGGATGTTAAAGTAAGCCACAGAGATATTTGAGCTAACCCTCCGTCGAGAACATGAAAAAAAAAAAAGTTAATGTTCCGACCTTAATCCACTATATTTAAACAAAAAAGAATTAAAGACTAAGCAACAGTTGCCTCCAAGGAATATGTAGTGTTAACAGGACTAGTTAAGAAAACATAGAGAAAAATAGTAAGCCATTAAAACTAGAGCCCTTCGATAATCTAAAAAATATAGATAATAAAGTACAGAGAAAAAAGAGCGAAACAATATTACGTATCGAGCCCTATAATCGAGGCTCATAATCGAGGTTTGCTGAACTATAAACTCTGTTTGCCACTTTAATGTAAGGCAACCAACATAATCCATAATTAACGCAGTATAGTTTCCAGTAATACCTCGAAATTCAAACGCAAGAAAGAGACTCACAATAACATTTTTGCCTGATATAAAAAATAAAATAAAAAAGCTCGCTCCTCTTGATAAATAAACACGGCGGTACAAAAAATTAAGTTTATTAGAGTAAAAAAACAAACCCCAAGTTTTTCCCAATTACTACCATCCTGCAAATGTCGCCAAATTCTTAAAAACCAAAATAGGGAAAGACTGGACTACAAGATGGTTCCAAGAACATCCCCAATCAGACAATCCCAAGTTCATTCTTTGAAACTCAAACCTACAATAGCAGAAAAACCCCGAAATATCAAAACCTACATTGTATCAATCCGATGAACTCACAAAACTCCAATGTAAATAACACAATAAAAAAATTTATTATGGACCTACCTCATAACACACATCCCCTTTTTTAATCGTATAAAAATTGTATATTAACCTAACAAAAAAAGCAAAAATATATTTAAAAAACAGAAAGTTGCATCGCGTGGTGGAACTTTGCCCAGTTTTACCACACGTGGCATCATTTTGACAATACAATGGGCATTGGACAAGTGGAGCGATGGGGCCTGCGTTTCATTTTTACCTTGCCGGTTGCGGATGCTCTAAAGGTACAAGTCCCATTTGTCTCTTCTTTGAATCCCTAAACACCCTCCACTTTTCGCGAGTTCTATATGGAAAAAAAAAAAATTTGATGTTCTGTCACTTAATCGACTACTACTATTGCAAGAAACAAAGAATTAATTATTAAGCGTCAGTTGGACAAGATCCAAATGGGAATTTGTATTGTCTAAACAGGGACATATTCTAGGAAAATCAAGTAGGTGAATGATTGTAATTTCTTAAACTAATTAGAGTTTTCCCCTTCTTTGATGTCAAAAAATATATATAACTACAGTCCATTTCAAAAAATGGTGAAACATTAATATTACTTATTTCTAAGTCTTAAATTATCTATTTTACTTGAATCGAGTTGCTTCTGCTGACCTAATAAAGAATCGTGCTTGTTTTCCACTTTACATTTAAGGCCACGAACATAACTCGAGTTATTAAGGCAGTAATAGTTGTCCTGTAGTTCCTCGAAACTTCCAGACGCGAGAGAGAGACTCGGGGATTTTTTTTTTGGGGGGGGGGGGGGGCGTGGATTTAAAAATAAAATAAAAAATCGCGCTCGTTGATTCAGAGTCACGGAGGCTATATCCCCTCCCAAAATGCAGTTCCCTCCAACTTCGAAGTCCGAAAAAAAACAACCCCCCATTTGGATTCCCCCCAAAATTTTCACTCTCAAAAACCATCTTCAATTTTCGCATTCCCTCTTCGCTCCTCAGTAGGGAAAGATTTGATTATTAGAGCAAAACCTGAGAATTACCAAGTCCTAATCCTTCAATTTGAGATTTTTTTTTTTTCCCAGTTCGATCTTTGTCTAGCTTGAAACCCTAAACATGCGGAAGAACCCCGCCATATCAAAACCTAGATGGTCACTCAATCCGATGAAATTTTGCCAAGGAAAGAAATCACCCATCCGAAAACAAGGGGGAAATTGAAAACCCATTTGCAGGAATCCTTTCGATGTGATGAAAAGTTAAGGTGGCGTCTCAAAATGAAGATGCTCAAATGAGGAGGTACTGGATAAGTCTATCCAAGAATGCGAGACGGAGGGGAAATTCAAATGCCAATTGCCGAAAAGACTTACGGAAATAAGCAGAAAAGAAATTGAAGTGAACCCATTAAAGACATCTAGAAAATATCACATAGATGATGATGCCCCTTCACTTTGAAACCTAGAGAAACCGCAACCAGATGAAGTTGATGATGCCCTATGAATCCTTATTAGAATTCCATAGGAGCTGATGAAGTTCAAGATGATCCTTTCTTAGATACAAGCTAAACCTCAATTAGACTCTATTACAGATCTTTCAAGTAGGAGTGGAGAAGCCTTCTTTCATGGATAGATAATCCTAATTTTTTACAGCACTGCTGGTTGAAGGTTCTCCATTTTTCTCGCAGAGGGGGAATGAGCACGAAATTTGTCCAGTGGTATGGCTTCTTACTCAATTTTTTATAAATTTTATTTTTACCTTCTTGGTGATTGTAAACATGAGGTTCTGAAATTATGGGCGGCCATTTTGTCTTCGGACAGGGAGATGGTTTAATCGACCGGGCAATACCAGTTTCTGAATGCAAGTATTGAATGCTTCCACTCACACTGTTCCTCTCATTCAAGGCTTCTGTCACTCAAACATGAAGCAATCAAGTCACCGGTATAACTTTGCTATGTATGCCCTTAAATTATGTAGATCTTTGATTTGATTCGTCACTTTGTGTTTCCCCCCCTTCTAAGTAAGGGAAAAGGCTTGCTTTGCAGTTTGCAGGCCTCTGTTTATTTTTTCAGCATTGATCCCATTGGTAGCTTTGTTTGTCATTGGAATGCAAGGCAGGTGACGGTGATTCTGTGTTCTGTGTGACTCGTTCGTTGGCCAGATGAATTTTGATCACTGCACATTCTGGGCAGGTGATTTCTGCCATCCAAACTGTAGATAATTTGAGCCGTATCCTTTATTAAATTTATTAAAATTTGTGATTTATGAGTTGAAAGTTTTAATGCGGATCTAATAGGTGCTGTTTTTGTGGATGCTAATTTTTTGAGATGTGAGATCTTTAGTTGCATTTGGTGGAGCTGGTCCATGATTTATGAATTATTGCGTTGATGTCTTTCTAGGCAAATGTCACACTTGCTTTAAGCTAGGAGTAAAAGGGACCAACCAAGTCGAATAGCTAATCACCTGTTCTGCGTTATATATGTCATTTGGACCAGCCATGCCCATGTGAAGTGTAGGTGTGGGCCACATGTGTTGTTTCAAACTCGGCAATTTCTGAGAAAAAATTGTACAGTTTTGGTCAAAGTGAAGGGTCTGAGTGTCAGTACCACCTCAAAAGTGTCAAGTGTTTGCGAAATGGGTACTTGAGGACAATAGATGAGTTGAAATAACATAGCTTGTGGGGGGCGTTTATTTTTTTACGACTTCCTTTTTTTCCCTGCCTTTCTTCTGTTTCTTTTTTTTTTGGGTTGTTTTTTTGGGGGGGTTAGGTACATCTGATGTTAAAGATGTCAGCCTTTGAGGTTACTGTACGTTAACAATCGTCCTGGGGGTCTGATGGTAAGTTTTACAGATTAATAAGGGACTAGTGTGTTGCCCTTGACTCAAATATCTAGAGATTTCCTCTTTTTCGAAGATAGCAGCAAGACGATGCCACATGAATTTCTGCAGTGCTTATTAGACAAGCTTGACAATAACTGCGTCAAAGTATGAGGTGAACACAAGGGAATCATCATTTATCTAATGATAGCTTGGTGAAGCAGCTTATTTGGTGGTCGTTATTGTAGTCAGGTTGCTATGGTCCTTGCATCTTCTGTGCTGGTCTTGCTTCTATCTTTTAGAAGACGATATTTGTTTTATTTTTTGTATTTCAGGTTCGTTGCTGTAAAATGTTGGCCATAATTCCGACACTTATGAACCTTGATGGATCTGAGCTTGGAGATTGAGAATGCCGACAGCATTAGAAAAGTGCTTGAATCGCTTCACCAAGGTGGAAAGTATTGAAGAACAGAAAAATTATATGTGAAGGTTGCCAAGAGCAGGGTGCCATAGAGAAGCAGCTTATAGGGACCAAGCTCCATCTGTCGCGCATCATTGAAGAGCGTTAGAGTCGAGGGCATCTATGTTGAGATAATGACAAGACGCTTGAGTATTACACGGAGTTGGACTGAAAAAAAAAGCCCTATACCAAAATTGCTGATGGGAATGTAAGTTTGTAAACTCCTTTTTCCTCGCAAGATTTGATACTAAAGGCTGAATGGCTCCTCCTAATCTTGTGCATGCGTGTAAATGCACATTTATTTTCCTGATGAATTAATTCCTGTATATCTATATCTGCAGACAGCATAAAACTAGTCATCATATTTTGATTTACCTAGTGAAGAAGAGGCACTCTGGTCATTATGATTTAAAGAGTCTTCGGGTTAATAGGAAATAAAGATATGCATGAATCGTGCCTGAAAGGTTTCAATATTCTCCCCTTGTGAGCAAATTTTACTCTATTGGGAGGTTTTCCGCCCTAATGGGAGGAGATTTTGGCCCTGCCATTCCAATCGTGTTATGTCAAACGCGCCCAACTTCTTGGTATCTCTAGGGTTTGAATTAATCCTTTTGATGTTTTATTCGGGGAGCAATGGCAACCCAAATGATAATCTTCTGGGACATTGAAGATATGGATTTTCTACTGAGGCTTAACCTATTCTCTTGAAAATCGTGAGTTATGCATATGGCTTTCTGGGTTTGGAATTATTTCTTGGAGAAGCACAAATTACCCATGGATCATGATAGGATACTGCAGTGAGAGAGGGCTTTTGTAATTCAGTTCCTTTTTTTTTTTTGGGGGATTTCAGAGAGAATATGATGTGCTGATAATGATTGGATTTAATGCTGTTTAAGGGCTCTAGAGTTTAGTGGCAACGTATGTGGGCTTGCGATGATTAATTTCAGTTCCTTTTTTTTTTGGGATTTCAAAGAGAATATATTCGTGCTGATATGAGGGGATTTAATCTGTTGAAGCGCTCCAAGTTTAGTTGGCTCATTTACGTGGCCATGTGAAGATTAATAATATGTCCGATTATAAAAGTTCCGCAAATCATTCAATGTCTTTAAAGATAAGGTGTTTGAAGTACCGCATGTGGATGCAATAATATCAACCTGCTGGGAGTTGCTTGTGAAGTGTAAAGCCTACTGATGTTCATTTGGAGATAAAATTAGCAGGTAAAGAAGGAAGACAATTCCAATTCCTTTTGTTATTATTCAGAAATTGCTCTTGATAGTGTATAGTTAGTCAAACTGATCAAATATTCTGATTGAAACAACAGTGCACCGTTGAGTGTTCTGTTAGAGAAAAGGGGCTTGGTATCCTTTGATTTATTTATTTTTTTTGGTCCAAGCGTTTCATGCTTGTAAACTTTTGGAATGTGAAAATTTGACTTCATCGAATGACTTGTTAAGATGGATATTGACTCGTATTATCCCATTCTTCTGCAGGAGGAGCTTAGGTTTATGAATTGCTTGCAGTAGTTGTGCATGTTGGACTTCATCCACTTCAGGGCATTACTTCTGCTACATCCGCACTGCCCAGACAAATGGTACCGGTTTGATGATCAAAGGTGCATCTTGATGTGAATCTGCTATGTTCATTTTTTTTTTTTTTTGGGGGCAAACAGTTAATTTGTTTACAAGTTTGAAAAAGCTTGAATTGGTGCTTTGTAGGTCTCTAGGTTCCAAAGCAACGCCTCTTAGTCAAGATGGCAACATTTCTATTTATACAAGAAAGGCACAGAGTGGTTTTAGCGATTTCTTTGATAAATGGGAGCCGTTTCTGGGCAAAAGATCCAAGGCACCCCCAAATTCGGTTCTGGATGGATTGGACCTTCCTTGTACTTCAAGTATCTGGAAATCGGCGCTTCATGGTTGTGACGGATGCAAGAAAGAGGGATACTCCTTGCAGGTGCTTCTGAGCCTTTAAGTTGGGCTAATGCCTGATACAACCATGCAGTTGGTAATGGTTGTCCTCCAACAAATAGAACTTCTGCAACGTCTGCAAATGCCATTTTTACGACGGAGGTTAAGAGAGATAAGCCTGATGTGATGCTCAGTTTTCATCACAAAGAGGAATGAGGTGAAGCATGCTCCGCATCCCGATTGAGAAAAACATGATATTGGACCTTGCACTCCTCCGAGACTCAAAGTCTGATATATATTCTGATGAGGAAACCTGCAGGTAAATATACTTCAACCTCATTGGACACGATCTCTTCCTTTCGCCAGATTGGCAAACGATGTTGTTTTGTTGGGGTTCTGACGGGTTAATTTTAAGTCAGTGGAGACCAACTTTAGGTCAATGGCGGTTATTTTGGTGGGTTAATTATATTTGGATGCTCTCAAGCCCTACTTTCAGTTGGGTCCTTTTTGGGAATTTCTTTTTCATGTTGGTCTAGGTACAAGTTATGATAGACCTGTAGTTGGTCCAATAACTTGTTGTTTATGGTCCAAACAAATGTTGACACGTAATCTCAGCTTAGGCTGGTTCTGGATCACAGTCAAAACTAGGTTGCCTTCATTCGGTCTCAGGTTGGGTTCATGAATTAAGTAATCTGGCATAGCTTAGATTGCTAGTCTTCTGTCTAGCATTTAGGGAACTCACTCTATATCATGATGAAAATTTCAGAAGCAAAGTATCTTATTCCGCTTGACCATCTGAAAGTAGTAGACAAGAATGCAGCAGCGAAGAAGTCGATGGACAAGGCTAAGAATGATGTGAGAGGAAAGAGGCTGCCCGATACATCGCCAAGTCAATGCCAAGCGGCAGGCGGCAGTCATTGATGGCTGCCATGATGGGTGCCAACAGCGACAGCTCAATGAAACAAGATAGAGAAGAAAACAAGGAGTTCCACTTTTGCAAGGGGCAGTCTCCGAGAAAACGCTCCAAAATCCAGTCCCCAAACATGTATTGCTCCTGTGGCAGCTTGAGCTGTTCAAGTTTTTGTATATGTTTAGAAACGTATGGATTCAGCAAAAACTCAGCTGCATTTGGTCGGTGATTCGTTTTCTGAGTCCTGCATAGTGAGGGGCCATTTTTCTAGCCAATGTTCTTTGGGGATTCAAGCGAATTTGCAATCTGCAGATGGTAGGCGAGAAGGAGGCTAGTCATATGAGGTCATTGGGGTACTATGAATCTGGTGCATAGTAGTCAAAGAGAGTGAAAAGTGCATGAAAAAGGTCCCCTGGATGTAATTGGGTATTCAGAACGTATTCATATGAAAAAAGGAACGTGGATCCTAGATAGTCACCTTCAATTGACTCAGATTAAGTGCGGCTGTCATAAGTCTTCTTCCTAACTAAACAGATCTAACAGCAGTCGGAGGCCCTCTCATAATTCAACTCTTGCTAATGGTTTAGGCATGTTTTTTTTTTTTTTTTTAGTCTTTTACAATTTTATCATTTCAAATGTACTTCACTCCATTTAAACTCACTTCAATGAAAATATCAATTTTAACTCACTTCAACTAATTTTAACATCAATCCGCCTTCTTCAAAATTTATTTCACTACTTAAAACCCATCATATAAAAAACATATACTAATTTCAATCCATTTTCCACTCACTTAAATTAATTTTAACTCACTTCAAACCTATCTCAACTGATTTCAATCTTTTACCAACCTAATTCACCAACGAAAACAATAGGTGAGTTTCTAGTTTTTCTTTGGGCCAGCTCAAAGAAGTGTTAGGAACTCTCTTTTAAACAAAAAGGTGGGAGTGTAGATCTTACACAATTGTTAGGTTTGCCAAAGGGAAAGGTTGGTGTTCGAGTAATTAAATGATAAACTTATTGTAATAATGCCATCTTCCTGAATATTTGAGTTGACACTTGTTCATGATGTATATCTGTGGAGGTTATGGGGTCTAATTCCACAATAAGTTATTATGAGATTTAATATATTACATAATGGAGGCCCTTTAATTAGAATCATATGACAGGTTATCGGTGTAATAGGTTTGTGAGATCGTTTGGAATTGAGTTTACCATAGACACAATAAGTTTTTGGAAAACAAATTTTTAATAGGAAACGCTCTTGGGGAAAACACTATTATAGAAATAGCGGAGATTATCAACAAATCTATTTATAGTTTTTATTTTTTCGATTGCATCCCATGTAGCGAGGATAATGAAAACAAAAATGATATTAAGCTTTCACATTAATGGAAAGCATGAAAGTGTTGAGTTGCTTTTCGTCTTTGTTATGACTGCTGATAACTAGTGAAATATAAAAGCTTTTAAAGAAGATTGTCTCAATATATTTTCTTTTTTTTTTTGATAGTTGTCTCCTATATTTCATTGTTGTATAGCTAAATGGTATAAAAAAATATTAACACTGTATTAATATTCTTTTAATCTACTTGTTCATACCTTCCATCCCACGGTCTTCTTTTCTTTCTCACGCATCCTGGCTCAAAGAAGGACGAATTAAAAAGAGGGCTTTGAAAGAAAAGAAATGAAGAATGCATTGCATCCCGATCATACACCAATCACCAACCTTTTTCATGTCATGTGGCCCTTAAATTTGTCATGAGAGTTTGGATTACAATCCAAACCCGCGCAGAAAGAAGACAATCCATTTTCCAATATAACACAGCAATACACTTGAGATTACAATTTGATGCAAACTTTTGAAAGCAGCATTTTACACATGCATTCATAAATGGAAAGGCTTTTGCTAGGAAGACGCAAACCCGCTTCTTCAGCCAAATCACCAATCTTTTTATTATAATTTACTTAGAAAACTCGCAAAAGAGATCACAGATTTTTTGTCAAGGTATTGATCAGGAAGAATGATGTCTTTAAGGGATGTATCCTCCAGGCCAACCCCTTCACCACAACGCTCCATAGCCGCTAGATGGCTCCACCAGCATAAGCTCCTGACACCACCGGACCCACCAGCTCCACCAGAACCGTATGCGCGCCCTCCTTCCACCTGCACCTCCGCCTACCCAACCACCGGCTCCTCACCATTGCCGCTCCATCGGCCACCATAAGCCCCACCGCACCTGCGCCACTTCCACCACCACATCCACCGGGCGTGATGCACAAAGCTCCACAGCAGCATAGCCCCTCCTTCGCCTCCGCCTGCACCACCCAATAGCCACCACCATGCTCCCCACCGGCACCGTAAGCAACAGCACCACCTCCACCACTTCCACACCACTCCACCAGCATGTGCACCAGCTCCGCCTCCTGCATAGCTTCCTCCTTCACAGCGCCTGGCACCACCTCCATAACCGCCAGCACGCTCCCCACCACCCCCATAGGACCCAGCCACCAACTACACCACTTCCGCCGCTCACATTCAACCAGCATGAGCACCAGCCCCACACAGGTCCATAGCCTCCTCTTACGGCCTCCACCTTCACCACCCCCATAACCACGGCATGCTCACCACCAAGCAGCACCACACCTCACACTTCCACCGCCCACCTCACCTGCATGTTGCACCAGCTCCACCACCGGCATACCCTTCTCCATGGCCCCACCTTCACCACCTCCATAAACCACCAGCAGGCTCCCCTCCTGCGCCCATATGCACCACCACACACCACACCACCAGAACCCACTACCATAGGCAGCACGCCACCAGCTGCAGCCACCTCCTTCGCCCACCTCACCACCATATCCACCAGCATGCTCACCTCCCCATAAACCGCACCACACACCCACCACTTTCCACACCCACCTCCACCAGCATATCCGCCTACACCAGCATGGCTTCCCACAGCACCAGCACCAGCATGGCTTCCACAGCCACCAATGCCATGCCCTCACAAGATCATAAGTGAGGAGGGCCCTCGAGTGGCAGAGCGTATTCCTACCCCTAAAACTAAGAAGAAAACAGCACGAGAGATTTTGGGGCCGCCATGGGAATGTTTGATATCTCTTGATTTCTCAGGATGACAAGGAAGATGGATATTTTAGGCATACGATAGACTTATGAGCGCGTTTACTTGCACTCTGAGGGGTGAGGCACATGGAAAAAAAGCAAGTTAAAGCAAAAGCACCAACTCCAGAGTTGAAGTTCTATGCACGCACTCAGACAGATAGCAGTAATCAGTAAGCTGTAGTCGTAATTAATATAGTGTGCCTTCTCTGCTGTCTCCATATCTGAAATATCAGCATAATTTTTTTTTTACAGAATACACACATCTTTTCGCCCTCTCCCCCCCCCCCTCCACTCCAAAATGGTTAAAAAGACTCAAAGTTTAGTTAATCGTTTCCACATCAGTACAAATTTAGAGAGATCAGAGATTTATATTGTTTGCAGGTTACTGGCCGTCCTGCAATTATATGCAGTTTAAATTGTACAACAAGAAGTGCTTGAATGCGTGCAGTGACGATCAAAAAAATTTTGTAATGATAATACTAAATAATTACTACCAGCTATAGTGAGGAGATCAGACACAACAGCGAGCTGTTTTTGGAAAGCCACCAAGAAAAAAAGTTAAAAGCTTCTCTTCAAGTATTTAAAATCAAGTAAAAACCCATCAAGAAGAAGCTTAAAACAAGGGGCCTGGGAAATAGGACGGGTGATGGGTATGGCAATATCAGGTAAACAAGGAAAGACAGGCAAGAGTAATAAATGGGGAAGTAAAAAGCAGCTAATAAAAAAACGATGAGACATCGGTAAGAAGAGGAGCGGCAAAAAAGCTAGAGAGAGTAAGCCTTAATCCACATGGGAATCATAAAGTGTCGCAAGGTCCTATGAGGGGGGGGGATAGGCCATCAAGAGATCAATGCTTAGTTTTGTGTCTGATAACCTTCACCTACTTTTTTTCCGGCCTGCCCTTTCTCTAGCTACTGAATGCTGGTCTTCCTTAACCCTCTAGTCGAGGGCCACAAGATGTCTTCGCTAGTCTCTTGGAAACGACAGAATAATAGAAGTTCTTGTGTATGCAACTCATACTCGATTAATTTGATAGGGGGAAAAAAGGGAATCTTTATTGTTAAGGACCACTTTAGTTAGATAGTGAGAAATGTAATGGAATAGAAAGAGCTTCATCTCTCAGAAGAACTAGCGTTATCATGCAGCTAAAAAACCAGAAGAAAAGCTAGATACGGAATGGAAGATCAATTGTCCCACAGTATAATTCCTCTACCAAATGCAGACGCCTATTCTTGGTTAAATACCGTATACACATGATGGCAAAGCGTGCTTTTCCGTTCTGTACTAAGAGAGCATATGTTCAGTCCTTCAAGTCATGTAAGAGCACTGGAGTTTTCACTAATTATTTCATTTCATATAGAGTCTATCAATTGTGGACTGCAACTTGGGACTGTGAAGACCAAACAAAATAGGAGTCTCGAGTCATAGAAGTTGACTGATCGCGGGAGTTGTCAGCATTGCTATCCCTTTACTAAGATCCAACATAGGAGACACAGAGGCTATGCATTTGGATCTTTCCTGAAAGCTGATTTATCTTATCAGACAAATATTGATAGTGACAGTCCAAAGCAGCTGTCAAGAATGAAGCTATGAATATTACAGAAACAAGCCAAGAGCAGCATCTGCAAATCCTGTCCGGATCCAAAATTTCAGAAGAGCAGATGGTATCACGTAAGATTATTTATTGGTAGGTCCTACTTGTGCCTTTAGGCCCTTAAATGTGACCGTCACGGTTCACTTTATGCTCAGCTAAGAGAGTGCGTATTGGACAATATAAGAATTTCCAACGATGAGAAGATGAATATTCACAGCAACGGCTACAGGTTTAAGCGTATCAGATGCACAGGAGTGATTCAGGCACATTGGAAAATGTATGGATGATTGTCCCACTGCTTGCTCCCACACATTAGCAGAAAATTCAACACCACAAGCAGTTCCTTTGCCTGTTTTGAGTGGATTATTAGCCTTTCAGCTTTAGAGTGACAGTGACAGTGGCAGTGCAGAAATTACGGATTTTAACCCACTAATTAACGCAGCGAAAAAGAGATTCAATGTCATGTTTGTTCTGCCCAAATGATCAGATTGAAAGTAGGTATGAAAGTTACATCCGAATTTGAGGCAGATTTCGATCCAATTTGAGAGAATAAAAATTATCTGATTCGAATACGAGACAGAAAAATCGAGTCCAAACCAAAACCATCCGATAAAAATAATCGAATACGAGCAGACTCAGATCGGATTCAGATGAAGGATAAAAATTCGATCCGACTAATTTTTAAATATTTTAAATTTAAAATAAAGTTTAAATCTTAAAATTTTTAGAAATACAGCCTACCAATGTACTCTACCCTCCCCACCACCCAAGCTGCCAAGCTCAGCCCAATCGTTCTTTTTTTTTGGTCAGCAGTTTTTTAAAAATGTAAAACTTAAAATGTTTGAAACCTAATACTCCCCCCAGTACTCTCTTTCTCTTTGGCACTTCACTATTGCTCTCGCATGCTCGATTCGCAAGTCGTTCTCGGTGGTCGGCTTCTAACTAGTCGTGCTCGGCCTCTTGCTACCGCCGAGTTGGAACTGTCGACAGTAGTCCCTCCTCAATACATCGGCTCTTCACTCCAATCCTTGCTGGCTCTCTCTCTCCTCTCTCCTCGACTCTCTCATTTTTATCTTCTCGACGGTTCTACAATGCCCAACGTTGAGTATTTCATCGTCCCTCTATCGGGTCTCTTATGAATTGCACAGCTCTTCTTTAGCATTAAATTTAACAGTTCAATATAATAAAATCTAAATATATATTTTTTATTGTGATTGGAGTGTTTATTTAGATTTTTGGAGGTAAGAGCAATGAGAAGTTTGACTTTGATTTTGCGTTGGGGCTTGGAAGATTGTTGATTTTTGTCAATTTTGAGATTGATGATTCTATTAAATATATATGGTTTTAATGAGGTTCAGTTTCTACAAAAAACATCTACAAAAACCCTCAATCCTTCACTTTTAGCAACGGGAATGTTCATTGAAAGAGGTAATGAGGACCCAATTGGGAATATTGGTGAACTAACTATGGTTATGATGAAGATGCAATTGGATGACATGATGAGACGAAGAGACAAAACCATATATGAATCAGTGAATGATCAACATTATATTTTAACACTCAATTCTAGTGAAAATCTCAACCCATAAAAATAATACTTACAGATTATCATTATATATATACTCTAGTTGGAGCCAATAGAGAAAAAAGGGATAAATGAAGAAAGTGGAGGATTTGTACTTAATTTTTTTTCTTTTTTATGAGTTAGACATGTAATTATGATATTTCAGATGTATCTGTAGTTGTTAAAACTTGTAATTGTCTGGAACATGTTTCGTTTTGTTTGAGCTTGAAATATCGTTATTTCTTTATTCTTCGTTAGATTCAATGCTCAGGATTTCGTTTGTACAAATATACGAAGAACATCATCGCATCGATAGATGCGTTAGACTATAGAAAAATTATATAAAGTATGCGTGGGCCCCCCCCCCCCGTGTAAGGAATCTATTTCGGATCGGATTAAAGCGGACTCGATCCGATATGACTCGGATGGAGCCGGAAGTTCTCTCCATCCCGTCAGCATTTGATCGGATGAATTCAGATCCGAATATAACGGATGCGGATTTCAGATATTCCAATATCAATCCTATCGTCTGTGACATACCTAGTTGGGGGAAAAAAGGATCTGAAGATTGACGCTGTTAATCTAATGTCGAGTGACCTGGAAGACAAGCTGGAAGCTAACTCTATGCGAGCCATCTTTTATATGGAGCTTTTACTACGATATGCATGAGCTAAATTAGAGCCAATGTGAAGCCATGTTCAATGTGTAATTCAACTCACTCTCACGAAGATTGCAGTCACTGTGTGAATCAATAAGCAACAAGGAGACTCCTGCTGCACAAATTATTAGTGGGCAAAGCTTTAGTTTACAGAGTGCACTTCAGTGCCGGGGGCTTATTAAGGCACGAGTTTCAAACTTCATCCAGAGTTCTTGAGTAAAAGTAATTTCCTGACCGCTCATTTAGTTTACCAGCCCACATAATTTACTCTAGGACGGGGAGAGGAGGGGGGTAAATGATCGAAGCTCTGAACTACGGGTACGAAACCTAGACGGATCCCCCCCCCCCCCCCCCCTGATGTAATTTTAAGGAAATTCCTTCAAACGATAGCATGAAATTCTTATTATGAGCCTCAAAAAACTGGAAGTTCCACTTGCTTAAGACGAGAAATTCCTGAAGCACGGGAGGAGGGGGAGGTTTTGGGAAAAATTTTTTTTTTTTTTTTTGTTTTTCATCACACTTTTGCTTCTTTTTAATCTTGACAAAGAACTTTTACTGATTTATTTCAGCTTGTTTTGATTTGTGATTTTTTAACTAGGAGATAAAAAAAAATCATTACAAGCCAACATGATATCTCCCCCCCCCGATAAAAAATAAAGAACTTTGTGATTGAAATGTAATCTCATTCTCTGCTCATCACGGTAATACATAGCCATATATATACCAAAGTTTAGGCAGCTATGGCCTTACTTCTTTGTGTTAATGCTAGAATTCTTAACCAACTAATCCTACTTTATACAAATCATAATCTACTCTTAAAATATGTCAAACCGAAAGAAATAAACAAAAAAAGACAACTTTGTCAAAACA